>JAOBYE010182106.1:0-14053 GCA_025403585.1 Parazoanthus swiftii
CGAACTCGGGTTGGGGACTGGGCCCGAACTCGGGGTGTAAACAACAAACACTTTCATGCAATTCGCACAGGTTGCGAGCATGGGTCCATTTCCTCCAAGCCAAAAAGAAATGCAATTATAATCATTCATCACTTTATCACAGACATCCGTTAACTGCTTTCGTCTGTTTACACGGCCCGTACAAATAATTTTATATTCCATCCGAAATTCACGACTTTCCATGACATCACCATACAAGATTCCTGACCTAAAACTAGAAGCTGTTTGCCGTGATTTGACATTACGATTTACTTCGCAAGCGCCGGCACACGAGTTTCCATGACCACTTTATGTTAAAAATCTATAATTTTTTCCAGGTCAGTTTCATCGACCCTTGCAAGCCCTACTAGTATCGGAAGACTGAGCTATTACTACGGCCGTTCTTATTGACCAATGACATGCAGCACCCAACGTCCACTAAAGGAGATAACACATTTAAAGTTCGTGATTCTTGCGACGATTTCGGGGGATGGGAGGGGGGGGGAGAGAATGACTCCAGATGAGACAGGAAGATCCCGGATGTTTTTATCCGCCAGATAAATAGCCTATTTCCGAATTACGCTCCATTGCTCTCAAATAAAACCTTGAAGTTGAGGCTAGGTGATAAAAAATACAACAAATGCATGAAAAGTGAGCACCTAGCATCGACTTCAAAGTTTTGTTTGTGAGCAGTGGAGCGTAATTCGGAAATGGGCTATTCATATCTAGCGGACGAAATGGCCTAAATATTAATAGTAAACACTGTTTGAATATGCAGAACTTTGACAATAAATAAAAACCAGTACTTGACTACTAATTGACTATTAAAGCTGCTATTTAATGGCTTGTCATACAAAGCAGCTGTAGTAAAACGAGGCAGCGGACAAACATAATCTATAAGAGTTCATTTTCACCTTCAACAAATTTCCAGAGAGCAACCTCCTTGCCCTGTAAAAACGTTCTCGTCGCTGCAAAACATTAAATTGTCCCAAACACAATTTTCGAAAGGGCGGCCGAAAAAAGGGCTTGACTGAATTTCTACCAATTTACGTCCAAAAAGGCCCATCACACTGACTCTTCTTGGTGTTCCTAACTACTAAGATGTAAGCCTTAAGATAATCTTAAAACGTTCTTCCTTCTTCAATTTGAAGACAAGATGTAGTACAACAGATCATACACAAAACACGGAGCAGCATTTTTTGTTTTACAAAATCAGTTTTATGGGCCACTTCACTCTGTACGACACGGCTTGTTTCAAGCTTCACGCTGTTTTAGGATGGTAAAAAGAAGTTTTAAACACCTGAAAGACCCTGAAAGATTCGTTTTTGTCAAAAGATCAACTTGTACGTTAAACGATGACAAGTGTATTTTTCTCATTTTCAAAACAAAAAGGAAAAACACTAAAAGTGCTAAGATAAACTCCAGTCTTGGACACATATTCTAAGAACGTCGTTAAAAACTAAGCCACAACATTTTACAGTAAATTTTCCAACAGCAAAGACAGTGTGTGTGTCTATATATATGTATACGAATATATAAAGATGTATATAAGTCTGCTAAAGATTACTCTCATTTAACATAGACTGCCTGTAACAGTTACTATTTTTCCAAACGCTAGCATGAAAGAAACGTTATGAACAATGTAAGACGGTTGTGATCACCTCCTCCATCTCTCCCGTCGGTATCCCTCATACCTAGATTCCTCCCAAGATCGCCGCCGCGGTTGCTCCCCCCGACCATAGCCACCATGGTCATAATCACCTCGGCCCCTCGACCTATCCGGGTAGTCTCTATAATCGCCCTCATCATGTCGACCTCTAGAGCGATCACGAGGATACCCCGTATCACGTGGATCACGGGTATATCTAGCTTCGTGTTGATCTCTAGAGTCCCTTGGCCCTCGGGGGTCCCTCCATGAACCAGGGGGGTCTCTTGGCCGCATATCATGTGGGTACCTTGACTCCACTCTTTCAACACGACTTCTCTCACCCATGTGATCAGCCGGGTGTCGAACATTATTACGATTTGCAGGATGCTCCGCTGGCCGGTGACTGTCTCTGAACCTCGGCTCACGATAACCTCGGTCTTTCGCAGCACTTGATCCCTGGGTTGCCAGGTCCTCACTCTGCCTCATTTCAGCCCGGTGTCCTGCCGTTCGGAAGGTCTCCGACTCCTGGAGAGGTTGCCGCACGCCTGACACTTGCCGGCTGATTGTTGGAGGCTGGCTGAAATGGTGGTGGTCTATCGACACAGCTGGCTCTGTTAATCTCTGTGTTTCTTCACGATCTGTGGAAGAGTGCTCGGGTGGTGCTTTCACCACACGGGGACCCGTCTGGCTTGATCCTGGGACTTCTCCCGGCTCTACCCGAGGAGAAGGTTCACTGAACCTTCTCTTCGGATCTCCTTGTTCTGGACTTGGCTTGGACAAACTAACGCCTTGTTGAACACCCGGTATACCCAGGGCATTTAGGGTTGCTTGAAGGCGAGGGAAAGCATGCTTAAAGGCATCTTCACTACCTGGTGTAGCATGAACCGTAGAGGAATCAGCTGTATTTTTTGTATCCATGGCAACAGGAAAAGATGGCGACTGTTCAACCCGTGTCTCAGTGTTCTCTTTTGTCTTCGCATCCTCCAGTGCAAGGTCAAGGTCTTCCTCTGGGTCATAGGGAGCATCTTCATCAGACACCTTGGCAGATTGCGTGACATTTTGTAAAGGTTGCGTGACATTTTGTAAAGGTTGCGTGACATTTTGTAAAGGTTGAGTGACATGTTCCTGGAGCGATGGAGAACTAGTTTTAATTAGGGGAAGCGGCAGTTGAGGAACGGCAAATGATTGGGAAATGGGAAACTGCGATAAAGGTGTAATGAAGTCTTGTGCTGCTAATCCGTGCTGCTGCTGCTGAACTTCGAGCATGCGTTGTTTTGCTTTCTCCTGCAGCTCGAGCAACTGCAGTTTCTGAGCCTCGAGAGCCACAAGTGACGACGTGGGTTTTGCAACAGCGGGAGCAGTGGCTGGTGAACTGATTGCGCCCGAAGACAGAGACTGTGTTCCCGAAGATTCTGATGGGGTCGAGTGCACGGATGTCGGTGTGGTGGCAGCCGGGGAATACGATGCCTGAACCGCGGGTTTTTTGTTCTGGTTGGTATTATACTGAAAAACAATGTCATCTATTTCAGCTACGGGTGAATCTCGCAGTGGACTATGGGTAGTGCTAGGCAGGCTCTCACTGACGCTGCTGCTACTGGTGCGTTTCTTGGGAGGAGGAGTTGACGAACGCTGGCTGAGGGCTCGCTGGCGCTTCACTGGCGCTTTAACACGTACGATGATTCCCAGAAGCATGTGCGGCCTTGGTTCATCCAAACCTTAAGATGTGAGAAGTTAAAGATCTATTAGATTTTGTTACAGAGGTTATTCTCTAGTGGTCTTCTGTACTGAAATCCTTTTCTTTTTCCATGACATACTTACAACCAATTTTTTCTTTGCAGTTTAACCAAAAACTATTCTCGATTTGAGCTTTTTCCAACACAGCAATCAAGATTAAGATGGAAAATTGGTAGCCTTCAGGAAACATAATATTTTATTTACCCTATGGAAATCTAACTTCCGGTACACAACGTGGGTCGAGTTTTGTCTCAAGAAGTCAATTGACAGATGCTAAGTGTCTTGTTCAAGGAAACCACATAGTGGTCGGGTCAGGCACCAAACGCACGACCCTAGGATTACGAAAACGACATACTTACTACGCACTACCAACATGTAAATAAGTATCAAGAGGAAAGTTTGAAAATGACTGAACTTTAGTAAACCAATCTCTGACCGAAATCTTGGCCCCCGAAAAAATGAAGCATGCTCGTGGTCCTTTGTTCAACAAACCCATATTTGTTTTTCGATTGTGTTTCGGTTTCACTGAAGTGAACGTGCTTCGGAAAGAGTGTTACAGATATAGTTACAATAAACAAATAAAATGATTATCGTTATTGTTCGATTAACCAATCAGGCAGACGCTTCAAGCAGCTGCTGGTTGACTCCTACCACTACCACTATCACCAACACCACCATGACAATTATCAATATCAATATCACTATCTTTATCATTACCAATATCATTATTATCACCAAGTTTATTATCAATATCAATATCAATATCACTACCATTATTACAACAACTACTTCTATCACTAAATACCACCATCACTCGATGACGTAATGTCACTGTCATACCATTATCATTATCATTATCATCATCATCAATATCATTATTATTATCCTCATCATACCAAGAACATGACATAACAAATTAAGCCAACCTGGACCATTGAACGGCAGCAGTTCCCGTGGAACACGTTCATGTGCAGCCAGTGGAACGAGGTACATGTCCTTCACGCCTGCATAACAGTTGCCGACCACGCCACAACGCCTGCGACTTTGGAAGTACGAGTAGAGAGACACGCAGCTAATCTTCTCCTCTTCAGATGAGGCTTCATATCGGATGACACAAACATCCTGAAGGGGGAGGGTGGAGGGAAGTAAAGTAACACCATTTTTGAAACATTTTTGAGAAATGTGACAAGCACTCAACTAGGGTGAACCAACCAACAATTATTCACGAGGCCAACACACAACTAAAACACCCGCGTGGTCGTAAGAACAGAAAGAGGGCGGGACGAGACAAAACAAAGCGGTGTCGTTTAACATTTTCAAGATGTGCTACAAGCAGTTACAAATGTACATCAACAAATGGTTATCAATAAAGCCTACAACGGTCATAACACCTACAACGGTCCTGAGAAGAGAGATCAGGGAGGCGGGCACGGCCTTTGAGGACATTTCGCTGTTGCCCCCGGTGCACAATTTTTTGGCGATTTACATCGTGTTCATTATCACCAGTGTTATGTTTTGTTGTGTTGTGATGTGTTGTGATGGTGTAGCGTGTTGTGATACGGCGTGGCGTGGCGTGATGTGGCATGTTGTGTTGTAATGTAGTGTGTTGTGGTGTGTTGTGTTGTGATGTGGTGTAGCGTGGAATGTTGTGGTGTGATACATGTGGTGAGGTGTGTTGTGCCGTGCGGTGTTGTGTTGTGTTGTGACGTGTTTTGTTTTCGTATTTGATATGGTGTAGTGTGGCGTGGCGTGTTGTGGTGTGATACATGTGGTGAGGTGTGTTGTGGTGAGCGGTGTTGTGATGTGGCATGTTTTGTTTTCGTGTGTGATATGGTGTGGTGTGGCGTGGCGTGTTGTGGTGTGGCGTGGCGTGTTGTGGTGTGGTGTGATACATGTGGTGAGGTGTGCTGCGGTGTGTGGTGTTGTGATGTGGCGTGTTTTGTTTTCGTATGTAATTTGGTGTGGTGTGGCGTGGCATTTTGTGGTGTGATACATGTGGCAAGGTGTGTTGTGGTGTGCGGTGTTGTGATGTGGCATGTTTTGTTTACGTATGTGATATGGTGTGGTGTGGCATGGCGTTTTGTGGTGTGATATATGTGGTGAGGTGTGTTGTGGTGTGCGGTGTTGTGATGTGGCGTGTTTTGTTTTCGTATGTGACATGGTGTGGTGTGGTGTGGCATTTTGTGGTGTGATACATGTGGTGAGGTGTGTTGTGGTGTGCGGTGTTGTGATGTGGCGTGTTCTGTTTTGATGTGATGTGATGTGGTGTAGTGTGGTGTGGCGTGATGTGATACATGTGGTGATGTGTGTTGTGGTGTGCAGTGTTGCACTGTAATATTTCTACCAGAGAACGTTCACCTACCCTTGAGCTTGAGCTCTTCAGCTGAAAGATGTAATCCCAAACCTGCTCGTGCTTGATCCGCCCCTGAACATGGATGGTGTCCGGTAACAGCTGCAAGAGGTCGTCACAAGGTCCAGACACGCAGTAAGCGTTGGTACCAAACTTGGCCACGTTCTGCATCATGACGAAACCCTTCCAAACGGCTGGCACTTTCTTGGTCGGTTTGGAGAAAGGAGGAGGCGACGGCGGCAATGCCGATGACACAGATCCAGAGTCTGGAGAGCTATAAGAAGCACAATCATAATCATACTCCGATAACAACCACAGCTATAGACCGTGCGCATAATACGCCCCATTGGTTATGAACAAAAACTTTGAGTCCAGGCTGGTAAGGCAGAAATACAGCAAATGTATGAAAATTTGGAAACCGACCTCGACTTGGGAGTTATTGATTATGGACACTGGGGCGTATTATGCTTACGGTCTATAATCATTAACATAACCACGAACAAAATCGTAGTCGCAACTGTAACTAAAACGAGTACCATAATTATAATCATAATCACAATCACGAATGAAATTGTAATGCACATAATAATGTTAAGCTGGAGGGGAGAGGATGTGGGACATTTCGCTTATTTGAAAAATTTTGACCAATATTTTGTAGAACAGCCAATTAAGGCCACTTAAAGTTGGCAATTTTACCTTTCCCAAAGTTGAGGACTTTGAACATAAAAAATTAAATGTCCCAGATCTCTATGGACCTTATTACCACTTTTTTCGCGCGACTTTAAATTCGCGATTTTGGAATAGACATATTTCGCGGGACTTAAATTTCGCGATTTCGACGAATAACCGTTTTTCAAGGTAATTAAATTTTGCGAATCGAGTAACTGGAGTTCGTTTTTTAAACTTTCATTTCTGTGTTTCATTCAACCATAACGGAATAGAGACGCAACACGAAACTGGCTGAAATATTCAACAATGCCAGCAATATAACATCTTTTCAAAGTATACTGATAAAGGCAATCGAGGCACTATTTAACTCAATGGCGCTGCCAATTAACGTTTAGACAAGGCTCGCCCAAATTCAAATGGATTTTCTTGTGGAGGTGTTACAGGAACTAAATCAGTAAGGTGAGTCAGATAATGAGGACTTGGGACATGCGCTGAACTGAAAATTGAACCCTCCTACTCATATAAAAAGCTTCCTGGCAGACCGAAAACTTAAATAACAGGTCTTATATAGGTATTAAATTTCGCGTCTTTTTCGCGGCAACTTTTTTTCGCGAAACTTTAATTTCGTGAAATTTTTTAAATCGCGACAATCAAATAAGTGATGATAAGGTAGGTGACAGACCACAACTGAACACCAAAACTACCCTACTCTAACCGACAAGTGTGTGGGTACTTTGAGTCAACCGATAGAATGTCGAGACCTTACAAGCGGTTTAACGTCCCTATCCACGGACAATCTACAGAAATTAAATTCCACTGTATTGGAAAGTCCATTCCTCATTTAGCAGTTCGATCGTATACTGAGTACCCTAATTGTCCCCAGTGGGGTAGGGAGAGTGCTACTGCTTACCTCATGTCCAACGGGGGAGGGGAGGGTACTGAACTCTCTGCCAACGCCTGTATTCTGGGGGGAAAACAACAAAGGAAGTTACAAACAAAATCAATCGCATAAGTGAGGTCAAGGACATTTTTGTTCTTTTCTATATCTTCTGTTGAAAATGTGACAGTATTTTTCTTAAGCCTGGGAAAATAGGTAACTTTGCTTGGGAAGCCAGGTTCAACACCAACTATTCATTCTTCAAAGACTCAACTATGTCTATTTACAGCAAAAACCTAAGACCTGAGACCCCCTCTACATATAAGAACCTTTTTAGTCTAAAATTTGTAGGTTTTTATTTTCAATAACTATTTAAACTATTTACTTTAAGAGAAATGATGTATGCTCTGTTATAGTCATATTTACAAATAAGCATTCACTAGATACGCAAAACTTGAGCCTGTTGATCACCAAAATTCTCTCAGCAACAACATCATTTTTTCGCCAAAAAAGAACCTGTTAGGAACCTAGATAGCCTAAACTTACGTAAGAACTTGTTATGGCTAACCCTGGAAAATGCAGGTTCTTGCTCATGGGCTTTTACTGTATTACAAAGACAGGTTAGTGATACGAAACAGAATGGTGTACAGCTGCCGCTTGTACCAACCTTCTTGAACAGAGCAGTGACTGTTACAAATTTTGAAAAACAAAACAAACTCAACCTCGAAACAAGCAAGCTGTTATGGAAGTAGACGTTCATGGATTGTATTATACATTCTTACGTTGTCGTCGTGGATACAATGGCGACCGCTGGTTCTCTCTTGGGTGGCTCACCAGGGGGAGTAGTTCTACCAGTACATATGCGGCAGTTCAGGTCAAACAGGTGAATACGGTGTTCTTCTGTTGTGTCAATCAGCAAGACTCCAGTTGCCGAGTTACTACTGTCGGGAAGGTCTGAGCCTTCCTTAGCATGGGACTGTTGGATTTGAAGTCAACGCGAAAAGAGGTCATAATCTAGACTTGCCACAAGTCGACTCGGTTTTTTTTTCCTCAATTACATGTCATTTACTAACGGGAGAAACGGGAGAAATTCGGCCAACGAGCGCTGAAAGCGAGAGCGAGTCTCCCAAGTACCGAAGGTACCGCACCGCGGGCCCCTACACAGCATCAGCAGAAATCGTGCGAGGGACTTTGCGAAAGTCTAGTCATAATCCAACACACTCAATGAAACTTCATCAAACTTACCAGTGTCAACCCTTCCAACCCCAGCCATGTTTGTAGACAATTATTTTCTACTTACATTATCCGTTAAAAATCAGTTACTTATAAGAAGAAAGCAAATGATCACATTCAACGATAAAAGCAAAATTCTGCCCAGCTGTTTTAACCCTAGAAGCCCTGAAGGAACGGGGGAAGGGAGGGAGGGGGGGGAAATTGAAGCTTCGAACCAACCTTCGAACCTCGATCCCTGATTCATTCGGTCAAGGGCAATTTTGAACATGAAAACAAGAAGTTAGCATTTCTTAAATCATGAAGTCGCCGTAGGATGTACAACACGGATAACAAAGCAAAATAAAAAAAAGTAAACTATAATTATCAATACGGGAGATTCACCCACTAGATGTGTGACAAAAACAATATATTAGATATTTTCCGTGAAACAGCTACAACTTCTAATTGGCTACTGACCTCCAAACTGCTAAGATCTTCTTCATTTACTTCAACCTCGCCCTGTTGCGTAGTGAGACAATGGAAAAAGATTCTGATGAGACAAATAACAACTCATCCTCGGAAACCAAGGGCGTCGGAAAGGGAAGAAGGACAGAGAACAGAGGAAGGGAAGGGCGAAGAGTAGGGTCTGGAAAGAGAAAAGGAGAGGAAAGGGGGAGGGGACGCCCTGGGAAAGTATTTTATAATGACCATTTCTCAGCGAAAGTTAATCCAGTTACAAAGGTGTGAAGCAAGAGCTCTCAAATAACGTTCGGGACTGGCAATCTTTAATTAACACGCTTAAAAACTTGACAGCCGCTGTCGCTACACTGTTACTTCTAAGTTTGACCTTTGGGTGTTTTATTTGCCGCGAACGAATGTGAATATTTCGCACCTTCTGTAAAATTCAGTGGAACTTGTCTGAGTGCAACTAAGCAGCGACTACTTCTTGTTGCCTGGGGTGTTGTGTTGGTTGTTCGTTTATAGTCGCGTAATGGTGTCAGATATTTTGCACATTTTAGGAGCTGTCTTTATCGCCTTTGTCTCCGAGGTGTATGTCTGCGTAGGGTCTCTGCTGCTGTTAATCACGGAGCGCAGCGTTTGAACGTTGCCTATTGGCCTCATTATCATTGGCTTTAAATGAGGCCAATGAGGGCTTGGCGAAATAAATTACTCCAAAAATGGTGCTTACAGAATTCTTTCCAAGGGCGTCCCCTTCCTTCTTCCCCTTTCCCCTTCCTTTCCCCTCCCCCGTGTCCTCGATTTTGCTCTTCTGGACACCCTGGGTTTCCGAGGATGATAACTTTTTAGAGTACTTCAGTTGCGCAAAAGAAACAAACTTATTAGACCATGTTTCATGCAAATTTGGTTCACTTGCATGCACAGTCTAAAGCTACGAACTAAGGTTTATTTAAACTAAGGATGATGTAAGCTATTCAACGATAATAGTTTCTAAAACAACACTTTCTCAAAAAGCGAACCACTTCAACACATGGCATGTAAATTAATCATGAATTTGTCCTACAAAATAGTCAACAATTTGTTTTAAAGAAAACAGACCACGCTTCACATCGTCTTTGTTTACGCTACAAAAGCGTTATCATAGTTTTTTCTTGATTAAGGGAAACGTCTAAACCTTAAAGTTGAGAAATTTCATCAAAAACTAATATTCGAAAACACAGCCTAAAAAGGAACCACAGTCTGTTATTGACCTCTGGAGAGGGAAATAGTCATCCAAACTCGTAGGCTAATTTCATACCTTGTGTGTTTTCTTCACCATGTGGGCCTTTGCATGAGCAATCTCCTCTTGGTCTTTTTTGATCATTTCCAAGGTCTATTAAAACAAAAAAAATCCAATCACGAGTTTCAGAAAAATGGAGTGCCAACTTTCTTCTTTCTTACCTCCCAACTGCATAAAACCCTACAGTACCTCCAAAGAGAGATTATTTTCGATTTAAAAAGTTAAAAACATATGAGCAAGAGTGCGGTGGGACAAGTGCATGGAGATCTTACGTTTGGGACATTTTCCATTGCAATAATAATTGTGCTTATGACACAATCTAGCACAATATTTGATGAGGTGGAAAAATTGAGGACATCCATGCTTGAGGTCGCTTCAAATGTTCTGAAGATGGTAACAGTCTGTTACGCTATTTGAATATAACTTACCGCTTGCTATCTATCTTAATAAATTTTCCGTCTTATTGAGAGTTTGGTTTAAATAAAACAAAATAAAATGACTGGAAGTTATCTATCTTAACGCGGAGCCCATTAACTAAGAGTACACTGATGTGAGAAAGTTGGAATTGATCACTGAATCTATCTTGAGTAAAAATTGACCAGCAAACGACAGAACATGTTGCATATAACTTACTTTGCCTCCTATGAACTTCAAGACACAGTTATCGTGAAATAATTAACAAAATTTTCAAACATACATGCTTAGCTTCCCTTTCTCTCCACTTTGTGAGTTCTTGAGATGCAAGTTGTTCGGGTGTCATGCGAACCAAACGGTCAGCAGTTGCTTCCCCAGAAAGAACATGAAGAACTAAAACCTTCAATAGAAAGAAAATAGACATAAGATTGAAAAGAAAATCTGGAGTTTGTATTGTCAAAACGGTCTATGGAATAACCCCTCATTATGCAGGTTAAATTCCCAGGAGCCTTATTTGCAAGAACAGCTTTTACTGTTGCAACGGTGAATTCAAAGATGGCAGCTGCACACAGCAAAAAACTGCTTTAAAAATGTGAGGGTAAAACAGAGTTCTAATATAAATACTAATTGGTCTGCGACGGTTTCGAACGCCAAGACATGTTCGGTTTGTTAAGGAGGAATGAATGAAGACCGTCTTCTAACCCCTTTACTTCAGTAATCGAGTCCAAGCAGTCATACATGTAACACGAGTTCAGTACCAATATTCACGGTAGAGATTTAAAGTATTCAACTGTTAGTGTGGGAAACTAGAAAATTCATAGTAACCGAGCGAGGGAGCTGTCAATGAAAACAACACCTGCGCTGTATTTCTCAACTAAGAGTCAAAATAGTAAGGGCAAAACAAACATAATATTGCAGAGACGGCTGTATTCAGATAAAAAGGTTTGTATTAGAAGTTTTCTCAGCAATATTTAGAGATTTTGTCTCAGTATTTTTGTTACTATCGTCACAAAAGAAAAATTCAAACAAAGTCCATCATACTGTGTAATGCAATGCAAAGTCGTTGATACACACAACTAGAATTTAGTCCAAGCAGTCATAAAGTTTTCAGTTTATTTATATCCTGGAAAAACAAGACTTAATGCACATGTTGTCCAAAGTCAGGCCTGAGTTTGCTCAGATGGAAACTCCTGGCAAACCGTTAACATGGTAAATATCTTTGTATGTCCTGAAGAAATCATTAAGTACCTTGTTTCTTGTGTCCTTGAGGTTGAATATTAGACTGCGGTACTTGTTCTTGTACCGATGACCAGTGTCGCCAAAGTACTTGTACATTTCTTCCTCAATGCCATTTGCATATTTAGAGATCTCCTCTGAGGAGACATTGATGTCTTCTGAGTCTCTCGATCTAAAAACCGTAACAAGAAATAAGACACTGATAACAAAAATTTACACAGTAATAAGCAACCATAGATAAACTTGTCCTTCTTTCCTCTTCCCGAATCAATTCAACATAAATTTGTCACTTGGCAATGAAACAGCGTCTCCACTCAAGTGCTTTGTAGCTGCACAGTACAGACGAAAGCTGGGTTATTGGTAAATGGCAAACATTGAAAGTGTTAAAAGCTTTAGGAATTGGCTCTTATGGCCAACATGTATATTTATAAATAACTAGATGTTTTGTTATACCTCTGGTGCTCATTACCAAAAGCCCTAAAATCAGCAATCGGTTTTCTCATTTAAACTATGTTAAAGACTTACTTTAGTGAGTAGTAAGAAAGATTACTATTAATTTAAGCCATATCTGAAGTAGATTGTAAATATTTCGTTACTTTACGAAAATTATTTTGTTCAAATACAAGGCCTTGTGTGTTGTCTTTAGACGGAATCTCCTTCAGTGCCCTTCGAACGTTCATCAAAATTTCTAACCTCGAAGACAGGGCTTCCCACACAACCCTCCTCACGTCCACCTGCAAAACTTTCTCACCTGGGAGGCAGGATCAACTACCTTGCTCTCCTCATGTCGACCTGTAAAATATTCCTACCTAAAAAACAGGATCTTCTACCCGGCCCTCCTCATGTCGACCTGCACAGTTTTCTTATCTAAAGACAGGATCTCCTTCACAATCCTCCTGAAGTCAGTCACTCTACAAGATTTATTACCTAGAAGACAGGATCTTCTGCCTTGCTCTCCTCAAGACAACCTGCAAAAGTTTCTAACCTTAGAAGACTGGATCTCCTTCACAACCATCCTGAAGTCAGTCATCCTACAAGATTTCTTACCTAGAAGACAGATTCTTCTAACCTTGCTCTCCTCTTGACAACCTGCAAAATTTTCTTACCTAAAAGACAGGATTTTCTACCAAGCCCTCCTAAGTGTCAACCTGCAAAATGTTCTTACCTAGAAGACAGGATTTCCTACAAGGCCTTCCTCATGTCAACCTGCAAAGTTTTCGTACCTAAGACAGGATCTCTTTCACAACCCTCCGGAAGTCAGTCACCCTACAAGATTTCTTACCTAGAAAACGAGATCTCTTACCTGGCCCTCCTCATGTCAACCTGGAAAGTTTTCTTACCTAAATGACAGGATCTTCTACCTGGCCTTCCTCATATCGACCTGCAAAATTTTCTTACCTAGAAGACAGGATCTCCTTTACAAACCTCCTGAAGACAGTCATTCTACAAAATTTCTTACCTAGAAGACAGAATCTTCTACCTGGCCCTCCTCATGTCAACCTGCAAAAATGTCTTACCTAGAAGACAGGATCTCCTTCACAACCCTCCTGAAGTCTACAAGATTTCTTACCCAGAAGACAGGACCTTCTACCTTGCACTCCTCATGTTGACCTGCAAAATTGTCTTACCTAGAAGACAGGATTTTCTTCATGACCCTCCGGAAGTTAGTCACCTTGCAGGATTTCTTACCTAGTAGACAGGATCTTCTACCTGGCCCTCCTGATACCAACCTGGAAAATTTCCTTACCTAAAAGACAGGATATTCTACCTTGCCATGTCCACCTGCAAAATTTTCTTACCTAGAGGAAAGGATCTCCTTTATGGCTCTCCGGAAGTCAGTCAGTCACCCTGCAGGATTTCTTACCTGGTAGACAGGATGTCCTTCAGGGCTCTTCTTATGTCCACCATGCAAGATTTTCCTACCAAGAACATAGGATCTCTTACAGTACCCTCTCACCAACCCCCTGCAAGATGTTCTTACCTAGTAGACAGGATTTCCTTCAGGGCTCTTCTTATGTCTTCCTTGCAAGACTTTCTTACCAAGAACATAGGATCTCTTACAGCACCTTCTCACCAGCCCCCTGCAAGATGTTCTTACCTCGTAGACAGGATTTCATTCAGGTGCTCTTCTTATGTCCACCTTGCAAGATTTTCTTA
>JAOBYE010182217.1:0-33404 GCA_025403585.1 Parazoanthus swiftii
CGACCATAATCTGATGTTCAAGATGGCACAGTAAACAAGACACGAGTTCATTCCTCCACATAACCAGCTGTTTATACCAACAAAGACCAAAATCTGATGTTCAAGATGGCACAGTAAACAAGACCGAGAGGGACTGGTGCCTACCTTGTGCTGTTTTTCCTTCAGTGCTAGTTGGTTACGCAATCTCTCCACCAGGGCCTTCATTGTCCGGCTCGGTGCTCTCTCATTGGCCTCCTTAGCTGCCTCCAGTTCCACTGTGAGCGCCTCAATCTATTTTGTAAATAGTTTTCAGTCCCTTTCTGATTGTTATTTATGCATATATTCATTACCTTCTGTTATACATGTATATTGCAATAATAAACAAGCTTTAAGCCAAGTGTAAGACCCACTTTAAATAAAGTTATTGTATTGTAACTTTTGTTTGCAATATTTCCAAGAATTTCATTTTTGAAGAAGAAATCCATCTCACGATACAATGGTGCGAGCACCGTGAGTGTCTCCCCTTTATTGTATGTTCAAAACAAAAAATATTATTTCCTGCATTTGCGATAAAAAGCATCAAGAAAAACATCCGACCTCCTTGGACTGTTCTGTGATCTTGTTCTCCTGCTCTTGTTTTTCTCCCTCGAGGCGCTTCACTTCTAAGGTGTGTTCTTCTTTTCTCCTACGAATTGATGTCCATTTTAAAGATATCAAAGAAATATAATTTCAAAAAAGTGTACCACGAGTAATCGCCAACCTACACAAACAATACACAGATAAAAAAAAACACAACAGCAGTACAGTAAACTTCAACATTTACACAATCATGTTCTAGTTTTATGTTTCCTCTTCCACAATATTTAAACACGTTTCTGTTATGGCCTTTGTTACAGCTGTTTTTCTTTCGATTGTCATTGCCCACTTTTCTTTGACTCCTTTTCCCACATTTCTATATGAAATTATGTTAGTCATCACAAAGGTTTGTTGCTAGTTAACGTTTCTTTGTTTAAATACTTGTGACGCATCTTGGACATTCTTTCAGCTATACAGCTATACACACAGTCAATTCAGAAAAGTATCAGAGTGCATTGATGCATTGCAAGATCGAATACTTGCACGCTGTTACTACGGAAAAAAAAATTATGAATAAAATTGCAATAAGATGTTTATTTGCGTAACTTCGAAGCTTTTCAATCCAGTATCTTGAAGTTTCTCTTTTTCTTGGGAATACACAATAGTTTTCTACCTGAGCATGCGTCAACGCACTTGTTTCATTCATTCATTCATTCATCCATTTTATTTGCCATTATTTTATGATAATTTTACAGGTACGATTATAACTGATGCTTGCTTACTGGCAAGTTAATTAGCTAAACTTAACACAGATAACTATTAACTAGGATAAAGAAGTAAGAAAAAGCAAACGTGGCGAAAAAAATACACATGCACGATCACTAAAAGGAGTAAACCATACTTATTCCAGAAAAAAAGGTCTTTAGTTTGGAGATGGACACAGTAATACTAGTGGTATTCTGAATTTCAGAACTAAGGGAACTAAATAACTTGGGGCTTTGAAAGCGAAGTGAAAAGTTCCTCAGATGTGTCCTACGGTATGTCAAATGGAAGAAATCCTTATGTCTAGTGTTATAGGAATGTATGTTAAAGTAAAAACATCATAGAAACTTTCAGGAAGCAAGCCTTTTTTGTAAAGGTACATGATTTTATACTTGGCCGAAAATTCGAAAACAAAGAATTGATTTATACTTTCCGAGCCTGAACTGCCAAAAAAGAAATGCTAGGACACAACCAAAACTGGGTTAGCTTGAGTTTTAAACGAGCGAGATACTGTCTTTACCTGGCGAGCTTCTGTTTTAAGCCATTTACTTCATCCTCGTGATCTTTCTTCATCCGTGTTGTTTCATCTCGTAACTTCTTGTACTTTTCAGCAGCAACGGCCAGAGCATTGTCCTGCTCGGCAACCATGTCTTCCAGTTCAAGCAACCGAGTAAGCTGTCAAACAGGAAATTGTGTGCACTGTATTAAGGTACTGCTTCCACACGCGGTCATAACAATAAATAGTGTTTTCGCTTTATCGGGGGGCATTAAGTTATAGAAAAACTAGTCTAAACACGGTAAAGACAGACAAGATGTAATACAGGTACATTCCAGATACTAAGACAGTGTTGTAAAGGTAGTCCTGATTAAAAGGTAACGTCAATGCTGCTGCATGTGGCTGCTCATTAACATTGAACTGTTCAATGTTGACGGATGACAAACCAGCACACGCGGCCAAACCAAAAGCATATATGGCAGTCGTTTTTATGGTTGTACTTGACTTTAAGGAACAGACGACGACAAACTGTAAATAGGTGACTGGCCGAGACACAGGAATTACCCTAGTCTTTTATACTTTCAGTTTGCGGGACATTACAAGGGCAATCTGGAGTCAAAATGAAAAGTGTTTTTCCTGACGAAAACTGGCTAAAATAAGAATATACTGAATTTCTTTGTGCAGACTACACGGTTTCCAAAAGACAAATGGATCATAGGTAGATTAGATGGTTTACTGAGGTTTAAAAAATAACTTTACAGTTAGATTAACTGAATTGTGCAAATACAAAAAGCGATATACTCACACATAAATTTTCTAAAACTATTAATATGGACTTCAAAAGGAAGCTACCCTGAATCAAAACTGTTTACAATTATTGTAAAAAAAGGAAATACTCAAGACTCATTTTCAAACCGTAGCTCCCCAAGGAATCAATGAACAGTTTTCATTATGGCACGGCTCAAAAGCCGATTGGTTTTGTATCTCGTAAGTTTATATTTTCGTTTGAATCAAAGAGTCTTGAGCCGATGAAGTCAAAGGGTTATGGTTACGTTAACGGTTTGGTTTTGGACCGAACATTTACAGCATGACTTATGCCTCACTGGGGTCAGGTTTGTGACTTGCTCGAGGGTTGTGGTTTGGAAACTGTCCATGTAATTAGAGAAAATATTCCAATGTCATAAGAAAGTGCACATATGTGTGAACCACACATTTAAAAGAAAGAGAGAAATTTTGGGGTTGATGACCTCATGGCTTAATCATCAGGACTAAGGGACCGCTCTAGAATGTTTACTAAACGTAGCCTCCGTCAGCTTTGACAAACCGTTTGAAAAATTCTACGCTACTTTTTTTTTAGTTTGAAACATATAAAGCAACAAAATGTAAACCTGTTGATTGGTGGGAACTGGAGCTCCTTGTGAATGCAACACATCCTGGAAAAAAAAGCTTCGTTACTTATTACACATCTGACTGGCTCTAAATTAGCACACCAGTGTTACGTGTTCACTGGTAATAAGTTTCCTTGTGCTTTCTTCGCTGTGAAAATTGTTTTAGGCTACAGACTGTAAATCTCACACAAATGGAACCAATCACAATTCACAGAACGGTAGCCATTTACAATTTGTGGACGGATCAGAGCCACCACAACTAACCCTTCTGTTTGAAAGAAGACTTGCTTGACGGCAACCTAGGAAAAAACTTCACGGTAACGACAAACTTCAAACTTACTTACAACCACATTAGCCAGCCTAACTAGGGGTTTCTTTTTTATGTCTAGGATCTCGTCTTTATTTTACCAAAACAAAACAAAACCAACATATAAATACTCCATCTTACCAAATGAGAAGATTTCATTTTCCTGAATGCTTCGTCACTTTCCAGATGTAAACGATCCTGCAGCAGTTGGATTTCTGCTTTGTGTTGTTCCGCTTGCGACTTGGCTTCCTTCAGTTACAACAAGCAATGAATGTTAGCAAACAACTGTTGTATCAAGAGCAACATATCTTAAAATGATCCGCAGCTGAAAATCAACTGCTCTCAAACGATTCCTTAGTATTGATTAAGTTGGTATTGGTTGCTTAAGTTCGATAATTCTGCTCACAGAACTGGAAACCAAGTTTGACCTCTCCCTGACTTTGAATTTCCCGCGTGCAGCCATCTTGAAATGTGACGTAAAATGGTGGCAGTGCCAGGGTCTATTCTTGGCGAAAACAATCGATTCGTGTTGGTCCTGTGAACAGAACTATCGATTTACCTGCCAATAAGGAACAAGGCGATACAACGTTTTACTTGAGAGCAAAAAACATTTTCAGCTGAGCATCCCTTTAGACACGCTTGATCAAACAAAATGAAAATAATAAGTATAGACCTATCAATGTAAAACCAAATAACATTTTCTAATCCAGTTTACCTCCTTAGGGACGCGTTGAACTGACCGTAGTACAGAACAGGAATGCATTCAGGAAGATGTCTAAATACCCTCTTTAAACATTAAACAGGAAAACAATGACGATGACTGCTTATAGCACACAGCTTGCCTTGGAAAGGATAATGGTCGGTTGAAGGGATCAAAGGTTATATTCCACATATTTCTATTTCTATGGCCAATCGAACACACGCTTACGTCTACCAAAAAACATATTGATACACTGAAGGAACCTGATTCACATAGCAATATCTTAACAGTTCCAATAAACGAAGTTAGTTTGCAATCCAGATTTGGATTGAGTTTGCAATACAGATATGGATTTTCCTGATTTCCCCTGAAAACACAATACACTGACTTGTAGTTAGTGCAAATGTCTTTCTGTTCAACGTGACAACTCCCACGTGTATATTGTAACCGTGTCAACCAACCTCTCTTGCATCTTTCAACATCTCTTGGTACTTTGCAAGGGAATCTTCTTTCCGAGACAACATTTGCTGCAACAAAACGTTGGTGAAATAAAGACATTTTATTCATGAAGGCTGACAAAATTTACACATACAACCGCACTTCCACTTCCAGAATACCTTAGCGACAGTTTTTATCATCATCATCACCATCATCATCACCATTATTATTACAGACTGGTATTAGCCACTTCACTAACATGGAGAGGGGAGAGGACTAGGTTAAAGCCTTTTTAACAGTAAATACCAGCTGAGAACAAATTTAACAAGCAAAAAGAGCCAATAGAAATAAGAAAGTTGAGCAAAACTTTGGAACCAAGTCAAATATCTAACAGAGAGTTTTCACTCAGTCTCAGGGAATCAAATGACAAAGGGTATGGCAGCCTTACTGGTGTCCCTAACAAAAGAAACTAAATGCAACTCCATTGTAAAAGGGCACCAAAATGGCGGCCATGATGACACGTGAAATTCTAAACTTTAATGCAGGGTCCTGGACTCAAGATTCAGTTGATAATTATCCTTATGTTGTTCTTTTTTACATTTTCATAGATTTTCCTTAAAATATGTATGTCGAAACTGAACAACGGCCTGCATAGTTTATTCTCGATATATCGAAACCTCAATAACTCGAACTTCCCGCTTATTGTTTTCCCTTTACTGATAACTCGAACTCCCGACAACTGGGATAGATACCTTTTTAAGGGAGATCTTCCGTGTTACATACCTGCAAGCTCAATATGGTGGCTTGAGCTACCTTCAAAGCCCTCTTACTCTCGTAATCATCTTCACCCACGGCAGCTTTTTTAGCTTCGGCTGTGATCAACTCCCTTTCTGACATTGGAAGTCTTAAACGCAGCTCGTTAATAATCTACAGGGGAAAAAACAAGCTATATAAGCTATGTAAGCAACGGCTTATTGTTCATGTACAACTAAACTTAAATCTGATAAGACGGAAAAGAATAAATCATGTTTTCAGGAAAAAGTTTGTTACAATCAACATAGAATAGAATAGAATAAAAAATTAAACTAATAACAACAGAGCCTTGAAGAATAAACACAAGAAATTGGGTCAAACAAGACAATTTCGGAATGCCACAAATGACGAGGGTAATCCCGGTGTTGTGGTGAGGGCCACACGGAAGATTACACCTTATGGATGTAAGTGTGTTACCCTCAATAAATAAAGTGCCTTTACTTTTATACTTTACGAATGTTCGTCCCGTTCTCATTAGCATGCATTATTTTTATTTATGAGTTATTAGAAAGACTGACAGACGGTAACGAACCTTTTCTTTTTGAAGAATCTTCTCTTCCAACTGCTTCATCGCTTGCTCCAGTTCCTCGTTCCTCTGTACACACAGAAACGAACTGTTGTTATTGTTGATCTAACACACCATCCAAATTCCTGGAGAATTAGGTGATCCTCGATTTTTCTTTTAACTTTACGTTTTGTCTTGCAGATAAACAAAACGTTTAACCGGTAGTTGGTAGGCAATGGTGATAGTTTTTTACAACTGTGCCGAAATCGCAACTCAATAGTCGGTAGGCAATAGTCTGGCGAATTACTCATTTTGCAAACGAAAACAGAGTTCATTTGTGCTTAGATTTTATAACTATTCTTAAGTGTTTTGTTCTAATAAGCTACGAGAAAGTGACGTTCAAGCAAATGTGAGACTTATACGCGATCATTCTGTAAAATAGTGCAATCGTACAGTTCCTACAAGTATTCCGAAATGTTTGTATTTACAGCTAAACTTCCGATAGCTGGAGTCATTTTTTTTACTCGAAATATTTTTCATTTCACCTGACAACGGGAGTTTTCTGGAATAATATCAATAGTTTTGTTAAAAGTTTATTTTGACACAACTTCTTGTAAGTCATTCACCAACCTTCTGAAGTTGCTTCGACTGAACCCTACTTCCCACAATAATTTTAATGTGTTCCTTTATCTTGGTAATTGCTTGCTCCAGCTGGTTGGCCACTGGTTGAGAGGGGTCTGGGAGTGAGCCGGTGGCTTCCTCAAATCTTGCCGCTGCCTCAGCCATTTCCTGCTGTTGCCTCTCCATCTGATCGACTGCACGCTCCAACTCAACCTCCCTCTGTTCCCATAGCAACTGCCTCTCCTCATGCTCCTTTGCAAGGTTCACGTTTTCCTCCTCTAAATCAGATATCGTCCTATCATGCGATTTAATGATGTTATCAAAGTACTTCACTTGTTCATTCAGCCTGTCAATTGTGCGATTTAGTTTCAAATCCTGCAATCGTATCTCGTTAATCTTGGAATGCCACTCGGTAACTTTCGCTGCTCCTTTACGATCTTTTAACGTGACAATAAGTTCTTGAAGGTTATTTCGTTCAAGTTTTATTTCCTCCAATTTATCATCAGCAACTTCTCTTTCATTCCTCGCATCTAGAAGTTCTCTCTCCAACTTAGCTTTATCTTCATGCAAGCTCCGCATAGTATTTGCGAACTTCTCCTGCTTCATCAGCGGCAGAGCGCCACTGTATTGGCGCCGCAAGTCCTGAATAGTCCTTTTTAAGAACTTTGCCTTATTTCTGGCTTCCAGTTTTGAGTGGTAAAGAGTTTGATCTTTCTCGTCAATTTTCCGTTCCAATCGCAGTATTTGAGCCTGCAGTCTGGAGACCTTCTGTGTTGAAGCCTCAAGTTTTCGTACCGCAGTTCCTTCGCTTACTTGCAGAGCTACAATGTGGTGGTGCAGTTTTCCTGTGTGAAACCAAAGGTAAGACCATCAACTGAATTGATTCAAAAGTAAAACAGAGAAAGCTTACGAACTGATGCTTACTTTATACCATGCATCTTAGGTGCAACATTAACGCATGGGAACGGTTAAGTAAGTAAGTAAGTGAGTGAGTAAATATGTAAGCAAGTAAGTACGTAAGTGAGTGAGTGAGTAAATAAGTAAGCGAGCAAGTAAACAAACAAGTACATAGCTAAGTAAGTAAGAAGGTAGGTACGTAAGTAGGTAAGCAGTAAGGCAACCCTGTAGTCCACCTAAGTGAGGGAGTAACCAGTATTGTAAGGCCTAGGTTTGGTAAATTACCACGGTAAATGTGGTAAGCTGAAGTGCTGTGCAGATATCCCAAGAAGTTCCGTCTGAGCGATAGCCTAGAAAAGAAATGGGCCCACACGGAGAAAGAGAAAACATTTCTGAACCCGGTGGGATTCGAACCCACGACCTCAGGCAAACATCAACGATGCTTTACCAATTGAGCTACAAGGACAGAGCTGTTCGTCAGCCCATTTCCTTTTTAGAGCTAACCTCTCAGAAAGAACTACTTGGGATATCTGTACAGCACTCAAACATATCACATCATTATATCATTACAAATAAGTAGGTAAGTAGGCAGACAACCCTGAAATGCTGGTTTCAATGGATTATCCAAGGAAAATTTGTGTTACACTTGTCAGTCCATAGCTGCTTTGACTCGCACAACTTGCAAAATTTTCTGTGGTACTAAACTTACGACAGGATTTACAAAATAAATGTTGGACAAATGACTAAAATATGCATTCTATTTGAAAAAAAAAACATCATAATGCCTTCTCTCTGTTTGCCGGTAACGACATCCAAACTACCTCTGACTTCACCTACACTGTATACTTGTTTGTTCATCACTCTATTTGCACTTCATCATCATCTCGTTTTCTTCATCACATTCGTACATTGCATCACCCAGTCCCATTTCTACACATACCACTCATATCAAAGTATATGCAGTTTGTGCAGCTGTTTCCTACCAATAATCGTCTTCTCGTCACTATCCATCTGCAGTTTGTACACCTGTTTCCTACTTCTATTCGTCTTCTGGTCACTATCCATCTGCGTAGAGCTGTTTCCTACCTATAATCGTCTTCTCGTCGCTCTCCATCTGCATGTCATACAGCTGCTTCCTAAGGGACATCAGCTCCTTGTCCTGATATTCCTGTTGAGCCTTAATAGCCTCGGTTTGATGTGAAGCCACTTCAGCTACTTCTTTCAGTCTGGAAACTTCAATTTGAAGCTTCGATTCCGATTCCTCCAAACTCTGCACTTTTTTTATTGCTGCCTCGTGCGTCTGTAGCGTCACTGCATCTGAAATATTGAAATTGATTAAAGTTAGCCCGCCAGTAAGAACGAAAACATGAGACAGTCACAAATTTCAAAAGTATGTTTGTGGAAGAGCAGTGCCATCTGGATATTCAAGGCCTAGGTCAGATGTTCGGGTTCCATAATGCTTCGCTGCAGTCTAACAATAAGTCTTGTAGGGTTTTCCGGATAATCACGCGATGGAAACAGAGTTTAGATGACAAAATCTATCTCCCGGAAAGTTCTCAACTGCAAAAAACTAAATAACTGCAGATATTATGTTAGACCCCTGAGCTAGAGGATTGTCATAAGTTTGTATTGCGATCTTGAGCTAGACAACAGATTACAGGGCCACTTATTTACTTCTTATTGAATAACATCATCCCTTGTTGTGTTACCCATCAAACCTTTGGCTCATACGGACAAGTACGAGTGACAAGCTATAGTTACCTGTTAACTCATCTCTCAGTTGGAGCTCAACTCTTTGGGCCTCCAAGTTCAGTTTTGTACCCTGTAAAAGTGTTTGTGCAGAAATTAGACACAGAAAGACAACCAACTTGCTGGCTGGTGTTTACACCAACGGAAAGATTGCTTGATTACTCGATAAATGCTAAGTCAATGTTACTGTTACTGTTAAGGAGGCTTCATCTTTGATTTTGATTGTGAATAGTGATGTTGGAAAGGATAGAACATATCTATATACTTTGTTGAGAAGGATCACGACATTGCTTTGGTCTGTTAATTGTATACCTAATACATACTTCATACTGTGTTTAACCCCCCAAAACCTCTTCAAAACCGCCTATCTCACAACTATTGTTTCCTCCAATTGTTATCGAAAATTGTTCAAGTCGAACGCAGAGTTCTTTAGATCCACCTTTTCGGCAAACGCAGACGCCGCATTTGGCGTGCTTTCCTGGCATTTTGAACGGCCTAGAGAAGGTTTTCACGTTAATCGTTTACCTCGAAAATTTTCAAAACTGTAATTCATCTCATTCTACGTACGAATGCTGCAGTTACATAAAACAAACAAGTACTTAATTATAGATTGATGTGATATTGTGCTTTTTATCATTGTTAGACAATAGTCAGTAGTGGTGTTCAAAAAACACAACACTGCCACAGTTTACTTCTGCCCAAGTATGATCTACTGTTCAAGTGCGTTTAACGGTAAGAACACAGAAGTCTTAAACAACTCACTTCAGAAAACTTCTGCTCCAGTTCAGCGTTTCGCACTTCCAGGTCTTGTACAAACCTACTGAGGTGTTCGTATTTTCTAACAGCATGTTCTGCGCGTTCTCTTTCGTTCAGCTCCTGTGACACATAAAGAAAACAGAAGATATCCTTGATCAGTTCTCGCACCTGGCAAGAAAGTTTAGAACTTGTAATGAGGTTTTCTCGAGCTAGTATCAGAAAACAATCTTGACTGCTGACTACCCGTCAGATGATATAGACTCACTTGAGGAGCTACTGTAGCTCTATATTATATCTATACTATCTGGTCAACACCACGCACCTTCATCTCGAGAGTCGCTAGTTTCCTGGATATACTACTGATTTCTTCCGCACGCACAGGATTTGGTTTACCACAGTTGTCTAATGAGAAAAACGAAAATTCAGCTTACGCATTACGCTTGGATTCGAGTGGCTTGTGGTTTAGAGCTTAGCAAGTGTAAACTTCCACACAGTTAATAAAAGCCTATTAAAACATTCTTAAATAATTACGAATATCACAACAACCTACAATCTCTGGACACCCTAAAAAAAAATTCCTCTCCCGCGCCCCCAACCTCAGTGTTGCTTTAATGATGCCGACTTTCTTTCAGTTGTTTTCGAACCTACAAAACAACATTGGGTAGGGGAAATGGGGAAAAACGAAGCCCCTGTCTATGTTTTCTTGTAATGCTAATAGTTTACTATCATGTGGGTTCATTCTGTATTTTAACAGCGATAACTCACCTTTGGCAATCAAATCTTCCAGCATTAGCTCCAGGGAATGATTCGTCTCCTTCAGGGACATAAGCTCTCTCTTAAGCTCTGATTCCGAATCCCTCAGCTGTTTCACTTCAATCTGAATTAAAAATTAAGAACGGGATAGTTGACAGCTCTCTTCTAAGGTACTAAACTAGTCGTGAACGCGTTTGGTCCTTATTAGCAATAACAATATGATAGCATGGTGTCCGCGCTGAACGAAGTGATTTTCGGGGTGGTACAAATTAATAAACACTAAAGTTAACAGACTTCACAACATAAGAAAAACACAGCGAAATAGAAACTAACTGTATTTTGCTTGAGTCAGAATATAAATAATCAGATATCTAACTATAACAGGCCTGTTGCAACCATTTGAACCACATGATCGACAATTGTGCATCTTTTGTGACAAGAGGCAGAACAACACTTACTTCTAAGTTCTCGACAGTAACAGAACGTTGCACGAGGGCATTTTCTCTCTGTAGAATGTCCCTGTACTTGGCCGTCATTTCATTGTACTGCTTGTTTGCCCTTTCAAGTTGGTAAGCTGGTACGCTATTGTCCAGTGCTTGCTGAAGAACAGACATCTTGTATGTGGCCATTTCCTTGACAAAAAATAGAATTCATAAATAGTACTGAGTTACCGTACTTCGTCTACGTCAATAATCTAATAGCGAGCGTAATACAAGATACATGATTATATGGGTTTTTTTTCACAAAAATATCCTAGGAGCTTCTCCTCATGGAATGTCCACGAAACAAAATCCTGTGTTTAGTTTTAGCTGCAGCAACACATTTTGGATTACTTTTTTGAGGATGATAAGAATAACAACTTGACACAAACGAAAGGTATAGCTTGCCGAAAAAAGTTCTGAAACGTCTCCATTTTCACACCGTAAAGCTAAACACCTGTACCAAAGCAAATTTTGATATTTTAAGTGCATTTCAACTGATGTTGATACACGTGACATGGTAAGCTGAATCTAAGCCGTTACTATTCATTTTCACTGCTGTTCATAGGGCAGGTACTAGCTAATTGTACTGGAGTCTATAAGTAGCAGCTAATAATTGTCTATGTGAAAAGGTTCGGCGAGAACGAAAAACAAAGATAAAATGTATAATCTTGGCGTAAAACATAACTAGAATTGAATTATTTTAGCAACCCTATTAACTTTAGTTCGTACCCTCAAACCCAATTACATGTAAAAGGGAATACTAATGAATTACATGTACTTAGTACACAGAAGCAAAACCACTCAAAGAAATTAATGTCGATTGTTTTTGCCTAAAATGGTTCGACCTTCAGGTCATCTTTTCATACCTTGTGTCGTTGAAGATAACCTAACCGTTCCGTGATAGTTGTTTCCATGGAGACTACATCATTTCTCAATCTCTTGTTCTCCTTCCTCAACGATGTCTCGACCTCCTGCATTGCCGTGTACCGTCTGCTCAGAGACTTCTCGTTAACCCGTAGTACCGTGATTTTACGTGTGAGTTCTCCCAGTCTTTTCTGTTGTGTGTCTGGTTCACTGGATAATGTGTCCAACATGCGCTAATGTGGAAGCAACAAAAACACATTTAGGAGGTTTTTGTACTGTGTTGGATAACTTTAGCTCGATACCAGCGACACACCAAGTTACACTGGAGTTTAAATCTACACGCTAAAAAAGATTTGTCGAACGCTTAGCGATAACTTGTTCCTTACTCATGCAGACACCAACTGGGTCAAAAACTGTGGTATTGGACTGGAGCTCGGTAACTCCTAACCTGAAAGTGAAACTAACTCTTTATTTAAAAATCTTGAATCAAAGCCCAAACACGATTTTTATATCTTAAATACAACTTAACTACAAATTTGTGAAAGTGCATAGTATACGTATTTATTTACCTTTTTTCTCCAATAAAACATCCATTATATTCTCATCGATATTTCCTTCTCTGGTGGGAGTACATGTTGAGAAAAGATTACAACCGAATACTTACATCAAATTCTTTTATTCTGATTTTATCTTGTTCTCGTGCAAGATCCAAAGCTTTTTTTTCATCTTCCATAGTATTTCTATCTTGTTCCCACTGATCTTTTTCTTTCAGGTACTCGCCATACACAATTCCCTTAAACCCAAGAACAAAAATAGCACGAAAATCAATAAATATTAAAAACTCACAAAGCTAACAGTTAATGCAGGAATCGTTCAAATATTAAAGATGAAAATGCCTCGACTTTTCACAATATATTTTAGAACAGCTCTAGATCTTCCCCTTGGGTCAAATTAAGGTTCTACGACTTTTCTTTGACGTTTCAAAGACTAAATCATGAACCGTATACAAGCGACAAAGGTTACTTGAGTTTACCAAACATGAAAAATATTCTTCCAGCATGGAATATTACATAAAATATAGCTACAAAATAAGTACAGCTCGATCCAAACTGACATCACTAAATCACGGAATTGAAAGGTGACTTTAACATTTTCTGATGCAACAATATGTTGTTTTAACAGTTTATCAGTTGCTCAGTTTACAAATTATAAAAACCTTGCTTTGTGTTGTGACTACAACTTATTCGCGTGATAACATTTTGTCACACGGATTCAGCAAGAATCCAGGGATTCTGAAAGGGGGTGTGTAACAACAATTCACCCGATTGGCCATTGTTATCCGTCTATCATTGGAATTTGTTTTTTTGTTTGTTTAAGACTATTCAGTATATATTCGAAGTCCCTAGGGACAAAGTGACTGTTACGAAAATTGAACAATTTAACGTGCCGTTAGTCGGCTAAACCTTCCGTTTGGGAAGAGAGTTAGTTTTTCAGATCTTCCACTTGGGAAGGAAGTCTACTTGGGACAGCCGGATTCTTTTGTTTACAGTTCTTGGCAGCCAGAAACTATCGGTGAGCGGAATTTATGTGACTTAAAGTCCGCAGTTTGAACTTTGAAATTGTAGTTGTATCCAATTTAAGCAATAATGCTTTTTTAGTACACGTTGAAGATATATGCAGAAACTGGAACCAACAAAAAAGTAACAAGTACATATTGAAGAACATTCCGAGTTAGAAAAAGCAGTACACGTTGTCAAGTTGTCAAGTTATCAATAAAGAGCTGGAAGAACAGAACCAACAGGGTGCCTATCATGAGTATCATTATGACTAACTCAACTCCCTATTATATAATAATAACAACTTTATTTAAGTCTTTTAATCTTCTAGTCAAGGCACAAGTGTCTGACTAATCGGGGAGACTGCGTCAGTCCACAACACCGGTGTTAGCCTTCTCTTATCGACAAGTGTGGGTTCTTTTAAGTCCCCCGATCGAACATGGGAGACTAGTCCAACGGCTTAACGTCCCCGTCCACGGACGGTGTGTCAAAAGAAGGTCGCCCAAAGTTCAACCCTCGACCAGGCCGGGGATTGAACCCAGGACCTCCTGGTTGGCAGTCAGAGATCGTACCAACTGCGTTAACATCGCATCATTCTCTTCTCTTCTTTACTAGTCCAAAGAGAGCGTGGCTAACTACCAAGTCTCTTCTCATTAGATTAACATTAAATTTTGGAAAAAGATTTTTATTCTTATTTTGAAATATACCATTTTCTTGGTCTCTAATCCCATTCTTCTATCAAGTAATCTTGAAGTTGACTCAAAGAGCAGCTGTTTTGTTCTAATGACTGCACCACTTGTTGGTGATTCAACCCAAAAGAAGCTCTCGAGGGCTGCTTCCCCTGACCTACTTACCTGCTGATGAATTATCACCGAGAATTTTCTCTTGTAGGTTTCAAGGTCTTTTTCCATTTTCTGTAATATTTCTTCTTTCAAGGACACTTCCTGGAACAAAAACAAATTATTCAGTACTTTGCTGAACACTCAATACTATTGTAGCATTATTTCAGAACCAGTATATTGATTGTGTCGTTGGGTACTGTTGAATATAGTCATGTAGCACGTCAAATGAGTCAAAGAAAATAAAGGGGTACGGAAAAAATTTGGGTTAACATTATAGTAAAGGTCCGGGTTGATAATACCGTTAAGGTTCGGGTTAATGATGCTATTAAGGTTCGGGTTAATGAAACAGTTAAGGTTTGGGTTAATGATACATCAAGGTTCGGGTTATTGATACGGTTAAGGTTCGGTTTAAAGATACAGTTCAAAGGTTCAGGCTCATTATACGGTTATGGTTCGGGTTAATGAAAAAGTTAAGGTTCGGGTGAAAATACGACTAACATTTGAGGTAACATTACGGTCAAGGTTCGGGTTAGGTTTAGGGTTGTGTTTTAGACCGGAATTCATAACTTGACTTTTTACTCATTGACTCAATAGGGTTAAGGCTATGACTAAGATTTGAGCCGGGTTAAGGGTACTGTTCATGTATTCAAAAAGTTTCTGACATCTAAAACGTACTGGTTATGCATCAGAATCACACAACTGGAAAGACAGAAACAAGAGATTTTGACTCATTGACTCGCAAGCCCCATGAAAACAATCTCGGCAAAAACACACCAGAAGTGTATGTTACTGCAAACTTTTCAGTGAGAAGTTATTAAAGAGAACCAGGCAATAGGTCGTTGTCATTGCGTGCGCACATTTTGAGATACACCGTGGATGACTGAACAAAAAAAGCATCTCACCAAATGGTGCAGTTAAATGTAAAATAGTATGCACGTTTATGATTCGCTCGAACTTTGATCGTGACGCCCTTGTGTTCTAGTTTCCTAGAAAAGAAACGGTGAACATCGTTTTTGAACATTTCTGATCTTAAACGTCTCTTCTCATACGAGTGTCATTCGATAAAAAACCCCAAAATTGAAAACCAAAGTCCTTCTGAAACTTATACCAGAGCCCGTGGTAGGTGAAAGTAACATTCTGTAAAGTTACTTTACAGAATGAGAAACACCTTTTGAGAAACACCGACGTTAGTGAAAATAATTGTTATTCCAAAGAAGCTGCCAAATGAATCTCCCACTTCAACCTAGTGAAAATCAGTTATTCCAAAGAAGCTGCCAAATGAATCTCCCACTTCAACCTGATCTTCTACAAAGTCGGACAAGACATTCGAGATATCTTTCCAAACGTTTTTGGTCTTTATTTTAAAATTAGAACGTCCTTGAAGATAGAGAAATAAAGTACACGTAAAATGCTTGGGTTAAACGAGTTCAAGCACACGCTCTTATTTGACCGCCAACTCTCATCGACTCTCGAACACTGTCATCAACTTTGAATTTGTTCCACATCTCGATGAGAATAATCGTGACTTTCACACGTTTGAGTGGCTCTTGTCAACTCTCATGGACTCTCATCCTGGTTGGACAGCGCACATGAGAGTTGAACAAACACCCACACAAGCTGGTCACTCAACTCTCCTACAACTCTCATGCTCGTTTGACCTGGGCTTTAAGGAACTACTCTCATATAAGAACAAAAAACAGAAAAACTTGTAATTGAAGTATTTCTTCGATTTGTGCATAAGATAACAACGCTCTGCGAAGACTATACGACAGTGAACGTCTTTTATTACTGTACCTGTAGGATTTGCACGAGATGCTCATTAAGGCTTGCAATGATCTCCGATGATGAAGGTGTCATTCCTTCGGGCAAGGGTAAAGCCTGCAGCTTGATAACCCCTTCACCTGTAGCAAGGAATCAAACAAAATGTACATGTAGGAGATAAACCTTCGCCTGCAACAAGGTATCAGATAAATGATGCCCAGGCATGGGAGATAAATACCTTCACCTATAACCGGGTATCAAACAAATACTTCTTTAAGGAGATAAACCCTTTACCTGTAACAAGGTATCAAATAAATGATGCCAAAAGTAGATGATAAACCATTCACCTGTAACCAGCTACCAAACAAACAATACTGTATCTATAGGAGAAAAACCCTTAACCTGTAACCAGCTTTGAAACAAATTGTATCGTTAAGGCAAAATCCTTCGTCTCTAACCAGCTTTCAAACAAGTAATAACTATAGGAGCTTACCCTCCACCTATAACCAGGGATCAAAGTAGGGGATAAACCCTCCACTTATAACCAGGTATCAAAATAGAGGATAAACCCTCCACATATAACCAGGTATCAAAATAGAGGATAAACCTTTCACCTGTAACCAGACATCAAAATAGCGGATAAACCTTTCACCTGTAACCAGATATCAAAATAGAGGATATACCCTTCACCTGTAACCAGGTATCACACAAACAATAATTTTAGGACACAAACAATAATTTTAGGACACAAACCGTTCATCTGTAACCAGATATCAAATGAAATAAGTCTGCAAAAGGCACATGTAACCACAAGTATCAAAGAAATAACATCAAGAGAAGATAAACCCTGATGTGTAATCAACTATCAAATCACGTTAACAGGCGATAGACAGTTCAGTTGTAAACAAGTATTAAACATTGTCTATCAACTGAAGTATCGTAGTTGCATTATTATTGGTGTAAATGTGACAAGTGGTTGGGGGTCATCGCCTTAAAACAACAGTGCTATGGGACCTACACCAAGTGCTACCTCAACAGCATACCGATTTCCTTGAGCGCTTTTATTTCATTTTCTTGTTCTTCAATCTAAAAGTAAAGAGAACAGAAGAAAGGGACAAAATTTTAACGGAACACTAATTGCCATTTCATCTTTCCCATACACGCTTTGGCTAAAACTACAAGACTGTTAACTTTAATACGGTTCACTCTCTTAAAATCTTTCTTAGGGATATTACAAGAACACAAAGGACCAGTTCCTCAATTTCATGTTTTCCAAATAAAAATAAGGGCACTACAGATTATCAAAAGTACAGTAGACTCTTTCCAGAAAGATGATAACACGGCGTCCGTACATCTTCATAATGTTGAAAATCACGGCATTTCAAGGTCGGGAGTATTTCCAAAATACACCAGTGAATATATAATGCATGATTGTAAAAGATCAAAATACAAAATGGGAACACTATTTACGGCATTTCAAAAGTTCACGAAATCTTAGTTTTAAGGAGTTCTCCAGGAATATTCCAGGAGTTTCAAGAAGAAATAAAAATAAAGTTATTGCAAGAGACATACGGAGGGGTGCAATAAAGTTTCTGACTAAGCGTGGCTTTTTCAAGCGTTAAAAATTCTGATGTAGCTGTGTTAAAGAGGCGGTGTGATATACCTTATTGTTTCTTCGTTCCAACTGCATGACAGCCTTGGCCGTCTCGTCTCTAGCGTGGCGGAGCTCGTTCCTGAGCTCATCATTACGGCCTGTCAACTGCTCAATCTGTAAAACACAGGTTTCAGAACACAAATCAATGAAAGCAACAGTCAATCATAATTCTAAACACTACTGATACCACAACTAACCTGGGCCTTCAGTTGGAGTGTAGTGTCATACTGACCAACGGCATTTCTGGACTCAATCATCTGTTGATAAAGTTGGTAGCATTGGGACTGTATTAAATTTTGCGATGAAAATCCTAGTTGGTCTTGTTAAGAGTCGCTGCATGCAACCGCATAGCCCCTCCAGTCAATCATTTGTCTCAAACCTCAGATTATGTGTAGCTAAATAACACATCACAGCATGTTTTACAGAAAATAAGGTTTTAAAGCTTGTTCACAATCATAATAAATACGCATAGTAAACAAAATAGTAAAAACAGTACATAGCAGAAAACACCTAAAGAGCTAAAAGATAACCAAAGGGTTTAAAAACAAAGATACTAAATGGCCACTATCTGTAAAAACGCACAAATCTTCGTACAATCACAGAAAAAAGAATACATACCGCCATTAACTTGTCCAAAGCCGGGACATGAACGATACTCTCTCCTTGAACACCTTCATAAGAAACCATGAAGAATGATATTTAACAAGTAATTCTTCTGTATCTTTCAGGCCAGAGAAATCAAAACAGAGAAATCCTACTCTATGCGTGAGGTTTCTACTCACTGACAAAGAATTTCAAAATTGTTTATTACTGTAACTGCATTGACTGTCACAAAAGATTCCACAACAACAAACATTCCTCATTACCTGGAATCTTACGAATTTTTAAAACATAAATCTATTTAGAGAGCATTAAGAGTCGGTGAAAATGTCCAATAGCTAGGATTCGTACAGCCAGCATGACATGATGTTCTTAGGGACTAACATCGTCTAAAGCAAAAAGTTACCTTAACCAATCTCACAAATTGCATTTTTAAGAAACAAAATCAAAGCTCGGGCCAGCTATGACGGTTTCTACGACAGTTTTAGGATCTTAAAAAGAAATATAATTTTAAAAGACCTTTAGTACTTATGTTTCTTGACCTAAGGTGCTTCAAATCAGTTTTCCCTTTTACACTGCCACTGAACTTAATGATGTTACAGTAACATTTCAGTTATCAATACTTGTACTCCCACTTACATTTTGGTTGTCATTGCGACTTGACAGGGCCTCAAGTACACCTTATTTCTGGCATTCAACTGCATTTGACACAGAAATTAGTCGCTGAAAATCGTTTCAGCACCAAGGCACAAATTAAGGGAAATTTCTAAACTATTCTGTCAAAAAAATTGACGCCATCTTAAAATTCTGAAAAGTTAAGGTGGCGCAAAAACCTCTTGACAAAAACTTTTGATGCAACAAAAATGAAGATTCGCCAACTACTTGTTCTGCCAAATGCCAAATATAGAGGGTATACAAGGCCCTGCCAAGTTGCCAAGGAAACAACATTTCCGATGGGAGTACAAGGGTTTATAAACTGAAAACTCTTTGCAACACCTAATAACAAAAGCTGGCACAAATCAATAACGATGTACGAGAAAACTTTTCGTAAAGTTCAGTGGCACAGCAAAATGAAAAACAGTTGGGAACTACCTTAAAAACGTTTGAGGACCAGCGACCTGTACGAACCTTATTATACACGCTGTGTTCTAATGCCTGTTTCTCTAGTTTTGTGTGTCAATGTTCACTCTTGGGGGTTGGCTGACGCTTTCACATCCCCACCCATCCCCATTCAACCCCCCTTTGGCTAAACATTGACAGGTGCTTCACAACCACAAGGAAAGCCCACAGTTTCTACCGTAGATTTTGGCTTTCTTAAGTCGGGTAAGCACGACATGAATTCTGGGGTCATAGCATTTCACGATGCTTGCCATGTACTGTCCTGAACATGTGGAACACGAAACTAGCAAGCAAAAATCTTGATTTTATTAGGGACCAAGACCAGCTTGCTTGAAAACTATTTTCTTCTTATGCTTTGAGATCTGAGATTGCGCATTTTACCAGACAACCCCATGTGAAACAACCGTACACTGTACTAAGGCCAAATAAGGATATTCCGATTTCCCGTCAGTGCCTGGTATTCCAACAATTGCTGGAGCAATCACTTTTTATAAATGTAAGTCTAATTCGCTACGCTCTTTCGATCACAGCTGAGCCAAATGACTGCTGATTGTTTGGTTTATGTGACACTGCAATAAATTCATAGGGGTGATAATTATTATATTTTCAATTGAATATGGGCAAAGTGTTCACAAAGCACACTTGTAGATTGACCATTTCCATTGGCTGTTAAGAAAGTCTTACTTAAAAATAAAAACCGCCGCATTAACGTTTTAAAAAATTCTGATGAGAAACTAAGAATTCTTTTATCGGCCCAACGTGCATTTTACATTTACCTCTGCTGGTATTTTCCTTCAGTTGAGCAAGTATTTCCCTCATTCCGATTTCCAACTGTTTGTTTTCATCCTTCAATTCCTGTTTTCAGATTAATAAACACAAACATAAGTATTCACCTCATACATTCAATTTCACTTGAAACCCACCAAAAGCCCCAGACACCCACCAGGAGAAAAATAAACCAACATCAAACCTTGTTTTCACTTTCAATCTTTTTCATTTCGGTCTTGAAATTGTCAACCTCCTTTCCACTCTTGAGCACCTCTTTCTCCAACCTTTGGTTCTAATGGATGGAAAAGAAAAAAAAATGAAGAGATCAGGGCAAGCTGGAGTATTTCAGACATACAGCCTGGCTCGGTTGCATGTTTCCCTGGAAAATTTCAAAACTTATCATTTGGAAAGACAATTTACAGAAATATTGGGGCCAAAAGTAGGCAGGCCGTTACAAAACTTGAGCAAAATTATGATAAGTTAGTTTATGATGCTTATGATAAATGACTTGATTTGGTATTTATTGTCTTTATCAAAAGTTGAACAACCATATCAATTCCGCAGGCTCTGGAGATTGCAGAAACCAAACGGTTAACTGAAAGTGGAAACTACATATACTGAAGCTCATGCTACAAGACTTTGTCTTTCCCTTACTAAAAATACTTTCGCTCCAAGTGTCAGCAAACAATTCATTCTAATAGAGAAACAACAGTTAACATATCAAGTTTTATCAGTTACCCTCGACGAAAACGTTTTATTTGTGGCACATAAACTGAATGAGTTTGTGTAAATCGAAACTATTAAAGATTTCTAAAACCTGTTTTGGAGTGGGATTCAGGTTGAAATACAAAGAGCTCTCACTTGTTACAAAACCAAAGTTACAACTTAATTTTAATAAATGTTTTTACCTTCCGTTTGCTATACTTAATACACTATAGATTGATTTTTGAACTTACTTTATATGAACGGGAACAGTCCCAAAGCCTGCTTCTCAATTTATAGTGACCGCGCATTTTCGGTAGCTAAACCATGGAACAATGTGACATTCATAGTATACGCTATTGGAATTCCCTACTGTTAGCTATTACCTTCATTCGTGCTTCTTCAGTGTCAGAATCTGCTGTCACGATGATCCGTGTTGTGGGTGAGCTGCCGACTTCATAACCCTGTTCTGCAACAATCAGGTCCTCCGCTGTGATTCCCAGTTCAACAGCCCTGAAGCAAAGACAACCCATAACAATAATAATAATAACAGGATTTTTGACCTCGCGCGTTCTCAAACAGTCAAACTGCACTAAAACGAAAATAATTTTCTCATTCAATTAAACAACTTGTCACTCAAATGCAGTTGCCATGGAAACAGGATAAGGCCTAACAAGTAATCGACATCCAACCCAAAATGTTCGCAGATAACTTTAGGTATAGTACATAAGCTTCATAGCCTTTGATACGAAGATTTTGGAATTATAATCGTAAATTCTAGTCATCAGACTGTTTCTACACTACCCCATCCCGGGCAGTAATCTCTACAATAGAATTACCTGCACTTTTAAACTCTTAAGTATTTCTCTCTTTTCCATCTCCGACCACTATTGAGTCACGCCGTGTAAACGACTTCTGAAACGATCTACAGTAGACATTCTTATAACTAAAAATGCACTCGAAAGGTGCATTCACAATAATCCTCCCAGAATACAAACAAACGCATCTTTGTTTGTAGAGCACAAACGCAACAAATGAGCACTATGGACAAAAGCATCAATTACTGTACCTGGCTCCTCTGTGCATTGCCTGCTTTCGAAGTTGTCTCTTCAGTTGCACTCTTTCTTCTTCAAGTCTTTCAATCTACATGAGGTAAAGAAAAGACTGTTTTAGTTTTGTCTAAGTAAGGCAATGCTTAACAGTGTGGCTTCTTCAAATACGAAAGGTCGCAATAAATGCGGAACGGTTTACTTCAGCAGAAAAACGTCACTGACAGCACTGGTAATTTCTTAAAATTATTTTTTATTGTCTCTATTTGATAAGGTTTTAACCAGTCCGAGTGCGAGCAATTACAGTAAAACACAAGTATTGCTGATTTAATTAAAAACACAAACCACACAATGGTTGTGGTAGGATGCGGCTTTATGTTAAATCAACCTTCACCAATACATGGATAACTTTAACTCTTAAGTCACAATTGCGATAAGACGTTTCGGCATGACACTTATCTGGTACATAGCAGAAAAAGATATAAGGTTAGCTAGGCATCTCTGATCCCTTTCTGGGAACTTCACAAATGTTCTATAAAAAAGCAATGCTGTGCCAGTCAGTTTGATAAGTACATCTAAAAAAAGAAACCTGCAAAAGCTACTCGCACAGCTTTATTTCAGCATCATAGTAAACGATAAGTCTTTCCACTGAAGTCTATTCTCTAACAAGTTGCTAATCTCTAAATGTGAAATTCCAGGAAAATTATTGCAGCTTTTGAAGAATTTACAAGGGGTGTTCTTGTCAACTTTCATTTGGTTCAAAATAGTTTTCATAGGTCACAAAACTCAAAACAATATCTGCAGTTAAAAATGTACATGTACTTCGAATAGCCTCCTCTACCTTAAGAATACACACAGACATTGATTCAAGAGATAAATCTTTTTCAACGGTTTTCAAGCACCCTTCAAACAGCCTTTAAATTCATGGACTACTCAAGGAGTAGCAAAAACTCATTGAATAGCATAAAAACTATCACCCAAGCATTTGTAACCTTAGTATCGTCTCACCTCCTTGGCCAGAACCCTATTGAGGGCACCAGCTTGCTCCATCTTCACTTTCTTCTTCTGTCTTATGTCCTCAATGTTTAAACTCTCCTTTGGATCTAAGCCGAGTCTCTCGCGAAGCTCTTCATTTTCCATTTCTAGATCATTCACATTTATTTCCAGACTGTTGATTTGACTTGTAAGATCCTCGATGTTTCTAGCAGGATATCATTGAAGCATAACAGTTACATTTTTATTGAGTACACAACTACTGAACTTTCGTAAGGAAACTTTTTGAATCTTGTGCTATCAAACTGTAGTGAAATTCTATTTCAAAGATCAATTGGAAACTTTGCTACAAAGGTGATACCACCAGACCAAGAAAGAATGATATTAAAACTAGTGGCTAATTAATAAACTCCATTTATATGTCATATTTAATACTCCCAAACTATCAAAATGGCCAGGAAACACTTGTAAGATAAACAGCCTCCCATACTGTAAAATGTTCTTCCAAAACAGTTAGTTCTCATGGAGTTCGTGTAAAGAAATTTGATGCACCTGAGAAATGTTCAAAGCCCACGTTCCAAACACTTACTTGTCTCTTATTCGAATCTGCGCTCTACAGTCTTTGATTTCTTGCACAGCTTCACTGAGGCCATATTCACCCTGAAAACGAATCACAATTAAATCTGCTCTCAAGAGACCATCAACAAGGTGTTACGAGTAGACGGTAACACGAAATATCTCTCTTGTTTTAACAAAAAGTTATATTGTACAAAAATCTCCTCTCGCTCTATTGAAGGGCCAACGTAGAATGTCAGCTTTACAAAAACGTCACGGCGAAAAACACACTATATCAACTTTAGTTGATCATACTACACATTTTCCGAAAGTTCCATCGCGTTTATAGCATATCTGGAGTGATTAACAGTCCTCCGATTAGCTTGAGCGTTTAATTTTTGCTCAGTTTCAAGAAAAAACATGTCAATATCTTAGCTCTAAAACATTTAGGAGTTCCTAGACTTTTTATCATAGAATATAATCTTTTTCATGAGATCATTCACCTAAACCAACACCTACCTTTTCATACTGTATCATTCTTGTCATGAGATCACTCAACTGTCTGTCTTTCTCTGCAGCCGCTTGCTCTGCCTGAAACACGTACAATGCGCAAGTTCAACAGATTATCACAAAATTTACTGTTGCATGTTACGGGACACAACTCCTGATATTTAGTTTGGGAATTTGGTTTTGCGGTTTACTTGTAACACCAATGGCATCATTACAAATTTATAGCATATTACATCGGGATATTATTCACGGCTTGCACATATACTACGATAATATTTTTATTTATTTGAAGAATTACATCACATCTTTTGCCTATCACCATGAACAAAAAGAGGTCAAATTTAGAACAGAACACGGTCACGTTCTACTTAACAGTACATTACAAGATGACTCACTTTCATCATCCGGTCTCGGTCAGCTAAAGAGCCAAACTGTTCTCGTCGTAATGTCACATTAAGCTCTTCAATTTTCTTCTGTTGATACGCAGATGGCAATCCTAACACAAAATTGAGAAAAGAACACCTGCGAATAAAACTGTCTTTTCGTGCACAAACCAACCAACCAACCAATACAATTAACGTTAAATATGCTCATAGATCGACAGCAGAACGAGTAGAAAACAGGTTTCTGACTTTGTCACTCATCTTTTATGTAAGCTCTTAGATCTTTCAACCCACTACTGCTATAGCCCAATTATTATCATTATTATTATTATTGTCAATACTAAAATAGTTCTTTAATTCTTATATAGCCATAAACTAAGCCAAACCCTTTTTTCTTGGAAAGTCATGGAATGCTAACATGGGTCTGAAGCTGTATTTAGGTTTCAGCTAAAAAGCCAGCCTAACAAAGACAATCCCATCCTCCCGGATTTGTGTAAGAAACTTTGCTATTTCACTCTACTTTGAAGGACTTGGTCTTAATCACAGCCATAGCGCCAAGTATTTCATCACTCGACGAGAATAATCACAAAACACTCGGCTAGAATGACTCTGCTAGTGAAGTCATTTCCTCAAAGGGTTTTAAGTTTAGTTTACTGAGTAAACTGTATGTAGATCTTTGAATACGCAGAGGTGAAGGGATTGGTTATCTTTGGGATGCTACTAGCGAGATTTAAAACAACAACAGCGTTTAATGGAGGGTTAAAAGCCGAAGGAGTAAAGCCGAAGGAGTAAAGACGAACGCCGACCAAAGACAATCGAAAAGAAAACAAAATGAACCAAAAATGGCCAAAATATGATCAAAGGCAATAAGCCATAAACATCATGCAAACTAATACTGGCCAACATAAGGCGGAAGCATACAATGTATTCGAGGATGTTTCAGTATCACTTTGTTACCTTTAAGTGTCTGGGCCTTAACTTCCTCCACTTGTTCTGCCACAGCGTGCATGTCCGTAGACGCCTGACATAAAACAAAGTTGTCAAACTTGTTTTTCAATTCAATATTCAAAGACAAAAAAAACATTTAAAACACAGGTAAATAGGACACAAACTAAATCTTTCTAATTAAGGTACCAGTCATAATTTATAAATTGGTTGGGTAGCAAATATTTCTAGCAAGTTTTACATGTAAGTGGGTTTTAACAGTCATTTTTACTGAAAAAAGCCTCAAAAATATTTCCTCTTCAGCCCCAGTCCCGGCAATAAATTAATAATGTCTGGTCCCTAAGGTGTTGCTAGCAATAGTCCACTTTCGTATACCAAGTTACCACTGACTGCAATGACCACATACTCACTTCTACAGCGTCGGCCTCGCCCTGTTTCGCGTTGAATATTTATTAATACAAGCGACAACAGTAAGAAGTCTGAGCCTCAAACAATACACAGAGTTGTAAATTTATAGTTCGTATCTTCATTGGTATTTGTGAATATTTAACAAGTCGAGGCTGACACTGAAACGAGTCTGCAGTCAGTGAAATCAGCGGCAACAACGAACGCTAAACTGGACCCTCTTCTGCGAGTAACTGTGCTTACGAATAAAATTTAATTATCATTTTAATTGTAATCGTCCCCACCTTTTCCAGTTTCTTCTTTAGCACGTCTATCTGATCATCTTTTTCAACAAGAGCCTGGAAATAATGGCAGTTCAATATAGCGCTTTAAAATAAGAAAGATACCATTAGACATAATTATCCAGTCTTGAACTTAGAGTAGTGGTTGTATCTTTTTCGTGGTTTTTGTAAGGACTATAAAGCTGTGATAGCCGTGTGATATCTACTATCATCAGTTGCCATGTCTGAAATTATATGGTATAAATGTATGGTTTCATAACTTTAGAACTTGCAAGGGCTTCATAGGTGTGGTAAAGTTGTGGTAGCGGGGTGATAAATGCTATCATCAGTTGACATGTCTTCGGATCTCGTAAGGACTATTTATAGTTGTCATATCGCTGTGGTACATGTAGCAGTGTGAAATGTCAGCATCACTTGTCATAACTTAAGATCTTGTAAAGATCATATGAAACTTTAGTTTTTTCATTAACGTAAGCTCAAAAAACTCCGAATACTACAATTTTGCGAAACAGAAGCAACATAATTCAATCAGTTCTATGACCACCACCTTTGGTAATAGTAAAAATACTGAGTCACCTGTTGGAGCATAACAAGAGACGTTTTATCTGTATCCATCTGAAGGCCAGCGATTTGTTGCCTCATGTTCTCCGTAGCAGCTTTATAATGCTCGATTTCCACATCCTTGGCAGCAAGAACAGCCTGCAGTGAAAAGTAGAAAAACTTGGTTTGCCAAAACAGTGTTCTCCTTCCAAGTGGTGTAAAAAAGTAAAGATTCACAGAGAAATAACTGGAATACAAGATTTACGATTACATAGTTAACGTTACTTAACTTAAACGTGTTGTCAAAAACGTGTTGTAAGATTACCACTAGTTTGTATTAAGGAATACAGGAACAGTACAGTAAAGAGCACATATTATGTATACACCGTCATACCTTCCACTCTTCAATCTTACTGTTTACTGCCAACATGATCTGATCATCTCCATCTGATTTAGTGGCCACCTGAACTCTCAAGTCCTGCACCTAACATCGTATAACAAAATTAGTGGCCACCTGAACTCTTTAATCCTCCACCTGATTTAAATAACAAGTCTAACTAAATGTTTTACTTTGTTAATGCAAATGTAGTTATCAAAAAAAAAGCATTTGATATGTGAGCAAAACATGTTCTTAAATAAATCAACTCTTAAGCTCTCAGCTCAAAACTTGTTCTTTGTTACTCTTGTAATTTGTGAAAAGAGAAATGCAGCAGTTCGTGTTGTAGTGAAAATCATTCTTTCATGTTCAACAATCATGTTTTGATAATCACTGGGCGTTGTCATTGTCATTCGATTGGTGGATCAGACCTCTGGTACAAAAACACAACCTTTTACACTGATTATCATGTTACATTGATATGATCCGAACATTCTGTACAAAACTATCAAATGTTGGTCATATAAAACAGCTGACCTGAGACCGGAGAGCATCTCTTTCTCTCCTCATATCATCGATAATAAGATCTGATTGTTGTAGGATGGTCTGCAAGAGATAAAAACAAGGTTATGTCTTTGCAAATACTGGCAACTGGGCTCACGCAAACATTGGGTGCCAAAGGGGAGTATAACAAACACATCAACATGGTTACATGTTTACGAATACACGAAAATATAGCTACAAAAATCAGCTAGAAACCTCCCAAATTTCTTTCTCAGTGCTTAAAATGATCATATTCATATACTATTTACATCCCTCTTATCAGCAAAGTGCGAGGTCCGTACGGCAAAGCTATAGACAGTGTTTTTTTCCTTCCTTTTATGGTCCAAGTGCTTTGAAGCGCACAGCCCATGAAAACAAGGAAGAAAAAAAACTAGGGATTGATGGTTCCCCAGGATCGGTAACCAGCTACAGGTGTATCATTTGACATTGCCTGCAGTGGTGGTCTTACAGTAAAAGGTTCAAAAGATGAATACCCAAACTCTTGAACAAACCTTTAATTTGGTGTATTCGTCAGTCATCTTATTCATTTCTGCAGTTGATTCTTCGAGGTCCCTTTGTACATCTCTCACTTTCTCATTCAGTTCTTCATTGGCCTCTTGTAACACCTTTTAGTTAACAGTAACAACCCAGCTGTTATAAACATGACATTTAAACAAGAAGTCCCATCTAGTATTATCATTATTATTGTTATCATTATCATAATTGTTATTGTTATTAATATTATAAGGTAAGCCACTCTTCTTTTCACACGCTTGGACGTTCAAATTTGAAATTTTCCAATCAACTCTTCACTCACCTCTTGCAACAGTCAGTAACCACGGAAGTGAGTTGTTACAATAAGCTCCTAACGTTTGACAACTTCCCCTCATCCTACTACTTTGCATCTAATTCTCTTAGTATGGCCACCTTGTCTTGGATTGAAAAGAACTTTGGATTACAAAAGTCGAAAGTATTCTTGGCGAATGGTCCAACTCAGTTCTCAGTGAAATTGTTTCTTAAAAAATGTTTTCTCTTCATAATTTGAAATGGAAAGAGGAACTATTCATTAACTGCCATTTCCTACAGTACTCAAAAAAAAACCTCCGAGCAGCCAACAGATCGACGGTGATGTACAGTTTTAGTAATCAAACACGGAAGATCGATGATTTATTGAAATAAAGTATAGTTTATGTTAACTATGATTTTTTTCTCTTTCTCACCTATCTGACTCTCATTTTTGAATCCTTTGTTGCTTTTAAAAAGATTGAAAAAAATCGGAGTAAATGGACAACTACGATCGATCTTGATTGGCAATTCTGCTGGTCGACTGAACTAGAGTAGCGTGTTGTTAATTTCCCATGCCTCTCACCAGTCCCATTACACGAACTTTTGCTAGCTACACTGTATAGTAAGGAGACGTTTCATACAGAGCAGTAACACATTTACCTTAATCTCATCCAGGTATTCTGACAGTTCTTGATTCTTCTTGGACACCATGTCCCTATAGCCATCATCATCTCTCCTTACCATCATACTTTCTCTCTATAAAATAAAATATCCAACCACTTCAAAACGGACACCTTGCAAGACTTTTCATGAAAAATGTTAACACTTTAAAAATCCGCCAACGTACGTAAAATAAGTTCCACAATACATATTGTTTAAGCAAAGTAACCTTAAAAGCGTATATTGTACATTATGGCGGGTCCTGTTCCTTAATTGTCGTAGAGTATTTTTGATCTTTCCATGTACATGCGTAGTTCAAGGACACAATAACAGGAAACAACTTACAAATGAAAACCTTTTTTGCCAAACTCTAAAGTAACAATAAATTCATACAAAACTTTCATTAACCGTTTCTTCTACGTAGCTCTTCTACTGCCATATCTACAGTAATAATAAATATTAGCTATACTTGTAACAACACCTGAGTATAAATTTGAAACACTGACAAAAAAATTAGTAGAAAAGTTTACAAGGCTAACTCGGGGGAACATGCTCGGGTCAAAACGAGAATTCCCTAATCTGTTAGCAGTTCCGTAAGTCCACAGGCGGAAAGCTAATCACAGTTGACGCAACGTCTTGAAAGGTTCCATTTTCTTGAAGTATGTTTCAGTGTACACTGAAATATCTATGTGTACATTACACATTTATTCAACTACTATCATGATTGTAGTCTGATCTGTAAGTATCATATAGAAACCACTACTGACTTGTTGTTCAATCTGTCTTTGAAGGTCTCTCAAGTCCATCTTGCTCCTATCAACCTGTAGTCAGTACAAAATTACATTTTGAAATAACTTTCATTCACAATGTAAATGTATACACGGGTCACATTCAATAATTGAACATGTAACTGCACTAACTGCTGTTAAGAAATACTTAGTCAAACAGAATACGCGTAGTCTTTTTATTCAGTAATTGGTATGTGCGTTACAAGGCTATTAGCATATTCTAGTATGAGCTGGTCAGACAATCAAACTCAAATCAAAGCCAAAATCAAAATCAAATTTATATTTAAATGCATACATAACCTTTTAGGCAGCAGTTTACTATCTTCCTTCCAACTAATGTATGGGAACACACTAACAGACATACACAAACACACGCCTAAAGTATATTACAGTATATTGGTGTAATGGTTAAAACTCCAACCACCAATGGCCTAGTGTTTCTCTGTCAAGGATTTGGAAAGACCTTACAGTAAGACTTGTATCAGAGAATGATAAGTCGATTGAAAGGACAAAGATCTCTGATGAACTGTAATCAATGTTTGCACTGTATCCCGTACATCTTGTACATATCAGTGCTTGGCATCCTGTTTACATGTACGTGATGCGCCTTTTATTAGCTTTCAGGGGTGACTTCCTGGGATAGAAAAACCATACTTACATTGCTTTTCAAGTTTCTGTTTTCCTTCTCAAGCTCATCAACTCTAGCTACAAACTGTAAAACAGACAAAACATTTAACGATTACTTTGAATAAGGTCACATGAATTTACACAGAGTTAGCTGAACTGGACTGTAGCCTCACGGAGACTGAGAACAATCACAAGAGACTGATCAATGGATAAAACCCTCTCGTAACCTGCTTTCTCTCCTGCCTGAAAGATTGCCCCTGGGTCTCCATTATTGAAAGCACATAGGAAGATGAAAGAACATGAATAGTACACATTTTCTACTTTTTAAATCTAATAGTCAGCAAGCTGCCAGGCACCTTGTCATTCTTGTCCTTCTCCTGGTAGAATGCTTCTTCTTTCTCCTGCAGCTCCTGCTCCAGGGTCTGAAATGAATAATATTGACACAACGTGTCAAGTACAATTTAATGGTTGATGTGTGATTTGTCACCAAAATGAGCAAAACTGACAGAACCAGTCAGTTACCGTCAGTGCCAGATCAAATCTATTTTATAACCCAGAAAACACTGTGGGCTTCCTAATTCAAACATAATGACAATCCTGCATTAAAATATTCACCACATAGTTTCATTTCTTTGTGTTTTGATTTTATTAGGTAAAAATGAAAAATATTTTCATTGGTCAAGTTTTGATCAGTTAATACCAACCACCAAAGTGTTTGTAAATTAAAAGTAATGGGAAACAAAATATTTTATTGGGATGGCCTAAACATTTACACGATACTTAGGTTAGACTTCTAAAGCATCCAAAGCATAAAATTTGTACATGCATATAAAGCTCATGACAATTGTGAATTATTTTATGTTTAAAAAGACTTGACCATGTAAGATTAAAGAAGTGCAATAGTTTCATGCAGGTGTTATATGTATGGTAGCCTAACACCTGGTCAAACACACAAAGCAGAGATAAACTATGGCACAAATCAGCATTCTTAAAAAAAATTTGCAGTTAAGTACAAAGTCATTTACCCTGGTTTTGCCCTCCAGCCGGTTGATCTCTCTCATGAAGTCATCACCTCCAGTGCCAGCATGTTTCTGATAAACAAGTCAGACATATACACATTTACATTATTAATTGCGGTTATTACAAGAAAAAGTTCCTTATAACAGATCAGAACAGTGCAAGGTTTCTGTGGCTGGCATCTCAGGAAATCTAAGACCTTTTTTAAGGAACAAATTTTGAAAATTTCTAAAACTTCACACAAAAGCATGGAAACACAGCATTGCATGAAAACTGGCCACAAGAAACTTCAAAACATGTTCAGTAGAAGAAGTATATTATTTTATCTTGAGGAGGAATTTAGGACCTTATAAGACTTGAATAAACAACTTTGGTAAATCATCTACCTAGAGAGGCACACCATTTTAAAGACCTTTTCAAGGCCTTGAAAATTCAAAACTTAAATAAGACTTTTTGAAAACCTTTTTAAATCACAGGCACTGTGGTGCTCCATTTTATTTATCAATAAACTACAGCAGTCATTAAAAGAAAACAACATTGGTTAGAGTGTGTTGTAAACATTATTTTGTGACAGGATTGGATTTCTACTAAATGGGTCAAAACTTACTTGACGGGCGTACATTATATTTCGTATGACTGGCTTAGCTAAAATTAATGTCAAATTCATGTTTTTCTCATTTATGAAGAACTACATACAGTATGTCACTTTTTTTCTAAAGAAAAAAAAAAGGACTGCACAGGAAAACCAACGATGGTCAGCGCAAAACTTTAATGTTATAATTATTTCAAACTTTTGTCCCTCTATCATGTCTTGTAAAAACTTACTGTACTGTCGCGGCCAAAAAGGAAGCAGAACTTCTCATAGAAAAACTCTTTTTAAAAATATTTTTTTTTAAATTCCAACTGGTCAAAAAGCACATTCCTAACAAATGGGGCTCAAGAAACTTGCATATTGTCTCTGAGGCACTAGTCCATGTGACATAACAAAACAGCATTCCCAACCACTGGGGAGCCTCTCCAACCAGGTGTACCAGGTGTCAGGGACTCACTACAGTGCAACTCTACTGGGTACCTTGACAGCTGGCATTAATTAAAGTATTTAAACTAATTTGAAAGGCTTTAGTATCAGACGTAAACCAATGGGTGAGTTTCGGTAACAAAGAGTTAAATGTATTCCTTATTGCGAGTGTTGATATACATGTATATTGTCCTTGTATTAAATACAGTGCTCAGCTTAATATTTGTCAATATGTCAAGTAGATGATTTAAAAAACAGAAATATGTCTTGAAGACTCACTCTGTACTGTTGGATTTCCCTCTCCAGATGGCTTATTTCATCTGTCAGTTCTTGTTCTAAAGATATCAAACAATGTAACAATTAAATAATGCAAATCCTCTCTGGTGGTGTGCATTTTTATACAATTTATACATGTAGCTGGACAAGCAAAACTTTTATATTTAACACAACCAAAGGTACAGTAATGGTGGCCATGTGGACCCAGGGTAACTAAAGGCCAGTTAACACTAAAGACTCAAGAACAGACCCGGTACATCACTGATTCACAGTAAACCTGTAGGCATGTACGATACATCACTGAACCACAGTAAACCTGTAGGCATGTACGGCACATCAATGATTCACAGTAAACCTGTAGGCATGTATGGTACATCACTGAACCACAGTAAACCTGTAGGCATGTACGGTATGTCACTGAACCACAGTAAACCTGTAGGCATGTAAGGTACATCACTGAACCACAGTAAACCTGTAGGCATGTAAGGTACATCACTGAACCACAGTAAACCTGTAGGCATGTACGGTACATCACTGAACCACAGTAAACCTGTAGGCATGTAC
>JAOBYE010182218.1:3102-17801 GCA_025403585.1 Parazoanthus swiftii
TTGAAGAACCGGATCGGGGAATCACATATCTCATGTTGAATTGGGTTTAATCGGTTTAATGCAGTACGGCAAAATCCCACGTTAAAGCCCTGGCCGTAGATAAGTGTCGCATAAGGGGTCTGGGGTGAGCTTATAACCGCGAGGCTTCCAAGCGGTATGAATAAATATGTCGGAACGAACGGATGCTCTCTGAGAAACAAAATTGCAGTTAACATACAATGACATACAGTAAAACTGTTGCTTGAGAAAACCGCTTGCATTGTAGCTTCCTCACTTTGGATTTGAAATTTTGACATTTATAAGGAAACAATGGATAGAAAGGGGCATTATGATCCGACTAAATAAGAAGGGGCTCTGTCTGTCTCGCTGTCTCTGTCTGTCTGTCTGCCTGTCTGTCTGTCTGTCTTTCTCTCTCTCTCTGTGTCTGTCTTGTCTCTGTTTCTGTTTCTGTTTCTGTTTCTGTCTTTCTCTGACACTCTCTGCCTGTCTGTCTGTCTGTGTCTCTGTCTGTCTCTTTGTCTCTGTCTGTCTGTGTGTCTGTCTCTGTCTGTCTGTCACTCCCTGTCTCTCTGTCTATGTCTGTCTGTCTGTCTGTCTGTCTGTCTCTTTCTCTTTCTCTTTCTCTTTCTCTCTCTCTCTCTCTCTCTCTCTCTCTCTCTCTCTCTCTCTACATGGGCTATTATGGGGGGCTTTAATGTGGAATTTTACCGTATCCAACTTAGTTTACATTTAGACTTAGAAAACTTGTATCCTGTCGTTTCCCCAGTCTGCCACTACAATACCGCCATCCTCCAAAACTGCCACGTCTTCCGGTCTTTTAAACTGCCCCCTGAAACTCCCCTCTGAACCAAACCGACTAAGAAACGTCCCATCGGATTTGAAGATCTGTATCCGGTGATTGAACGAGTCACACACAAAAATATTATTCTCTTTGTTAAAGGCGATTCCAGTCGGCCAATTAAAAGCTCCGTCCTCTCTTCCAGCTTTTCCGAACTTGAACAGGAAACAGCCATCGGAGCCGAAGACTTGAATCCGATCGTTTCCAAAGTCGGTCACGGCAATATGGCCGAGAGCATTCACCGCGACTCCGGTCGGAGAGTTGAACTGCGATTTGCCGTTGCCGATTGAGCCAAACGTTGTTGCAACGGAGGCGTCTGGGTTGTAGATTACGATGCGCGCATTGTCACGGTCGGCAACAATAACGCGGCCTTGGTTGTCAACGGCAACGCCGCTTGGGTGGTTAAGGGAGCTGTTGGCGTTCTGACCGTTTGGAAATGTTTTAAGAAATTTTCCATCTACGGTAAACACCTGCGGTTGTGTTAAAAAAAATAAGAATACTGGTTTGAGTTACTACAATGGTATAAGCGGTAGTAAACTTGACCGTTTCGGTCCATGCTAGTGTAATAATTTCTTTCTGTCCTTACAATATCGATATATACAGCTGGCAATTTTTCGCGCGCTTTTTGTATGGAGCGAGCGTTCATCTATAACTCGATAGATGCACGCCTGTGCGTCTATTACATCGTGTGCTCGCGTTCAACCAATAAAAACGCTGAGAATGGTTTAGGAGATTTTGTACGTTATCAGCTTACGCGTATTTTTTTTAGACCACTTTCTCAATCATGCGCAGAGCAACTTTAGCGCTTTAGTTGGCGGGCTACACGTATTAGAAACTTGGCATGTGGTGTTGAGAAAAAAACAAGATGGATTGTTTTCAAAAGAAGGTAAAATTTAAAATCTTAAATATGTCACAGAATGATGCAAACAGGGATTGGGACCACCAGCAAAACCGTTACTTTGCTCTGCGTATGATTGAGAAAGTAGCTTATAAACACTGCTTAGAGTGGCAGGGGCAATGTTCTAAAAGAAATGGTCCATACTTTATTGTGCGTCTATCGAGTTATGGATGCATTTGGGAAGTTAGGAGAGCACTCGAGGAGCTGTAACATTTCAACTTGTCAATTCTTGTACTCCCACTGACATTTTGGTAGCTATAGCAACTTGACAGGGCCTCAAAACACCTTATCTTTAGCATTTGACTGCATTTTACACAAAAATTAATCGGTGAACCTCCATTTTTATTGCATCAAAATCGAAATTCCGAGGAGCACATTTAGAGAAATTTTTGAAAAATCTTCTCCAGAAGTTTTCGCGCCATCTTAATATTCTGAATTGTTAAGGTGGCGCAAAAACCTCTTGACAGAATGTTTTGAAACCTTTACAACTGTTCCTTGATAATCGAAATTTTTGATGCAATAAAAATTTTACCGACTACTTATTTCTGCAAAATGCAGACATGCTAAGTTGCCGCGATGATTCGATGTTTGTCATTGGTTGATCGACTTGGTTGGTGTAATCCTGAGAAGGACTGTTGTTGGTTGTGACTGACGTTTCGACAACCTTTTTATTGACTGACCGAACACTGTCTTTTAAAGGCCAGTTCACACTTGTAACTTTTGGCGCAACTTTTGTTGCGACTCCCATTGCAAAATCTTGCACTAGCGCTGTTACTTCCAAAAGTGTATGTAAGTACATTTAACTTCCGTGAATTTGGGTGCCAGGAACTTGCAGTGTTTTGGACAATCTCGAAACTTGATTGCAGTGGAAATTGCAACAAAAGTTGCATCAAAAATTGTTAGCGTAAATGGGCCTTAAAATGACTTCTAAACAGACTGTCGAAACGGCCGTCATAACCAACAAGAGTCCTCGGGGATGCTATTTACACCACCCCGGTCGATCAACCAACTACAAAAAATGTGTGAAGCCGTTATAAAGGTGTCACGGCATTATAAAACTGCTGCCACTGCTTCCCAGGCATTGACTAAAGCTCGCTCAAAACGAGCTGTAACTTACACCGCTTTCACACGACTCGCTTAACAGGTTTCAACTAATCAATTTGAGAGTTTAAACACAGTCTGGCTTAAAACCTGTACAAACAAATTGCTTCATCGGTACAACGTTCACGTGCTTCTTTTACAACGCGTGAAAACCTAAAAACACGTAACAGTACCAGCATAATTCAGTCAAACAATTTTAAAATAACCATGTTAATGTTTGGTATGACCGTGGTATTAGTTAGATCCTATCTAGGTTTTCACCTGAACGCGGTTATTCATGGTATCTGCTACAACAATGTTTCCATCCGTATCAACTGCCACCCCACTGGGGGACTGGAGCTGACCCTCTTGGGTCCCAAATGAACCAAATCTGTACTGGAACTTCCCCTCCGCGTTAAACACCTTCAACATAAGTTAAGAAATACATAATGTGCAGCTTTTTCGTTTCTTAACCTGTACACCGTAAACCCCCCGGGGGGCTTATTAATTTTCGGGCCTTCTGGAGAAAACGTACTAGAGAGGGGGCTTATTAGAGGGAGACTTATTAGAGAGGGTGGCGTATGAGAGAGGAGGGCTTATTATTAAAGAGGAGGGCTTGTAAGAGGGGGCTTATTAAAGAAGGGGGCTTACTAGACAGGGAGACTTATTAGAGGAGGGCTTATTAGAGAGGGGGTTTGTTAGAGAGGGGGGTTTATTAGAGATGGGGCTTACTAGAGAGGGGGCTTACTAGAGAGGGGGGCTTATTAGATAGGGGGCTTATTAGAATGGGGGCTTATTAGAGAGGGGCTTATTAGAGAAAGGGGTTATTAGAGAGGGGGCTTATTAGAGAGGGGGCTTATTAAAGAGGAGGCTTACTAGAAAGGGGCTTATTAGAAAGGAGGGCTTGTTAGAGATGGGGCTTTCTAGAGGAGGGGGCCTATTAGAGAGGGAGCTTACTAGAGAGGGGGGCTTATTAGATAGGGGGGCTTATTAGAGAGGGGCTTATTAGAGAGGGGCTTATTAGAGAGGGGGCCTATTAGAGAGGGAAGCTTATTAGAGAGAGGGGTTATTAGAGAGGGGGCCTATTAGAGAGGGGGCTTATTAGAGAGGGGGCTTATTAAAGAGGGGGCCTTTTAGAGAGGGGGCTTATTAGAGAGGGGAGCTTATTAGAGATGGGGCTTTCTAGAGAGGGGGGCTTGTTAGAGAGGGGGCATCCTTTCAAAATTCGCCATTCGAAAGACGGTTTTTATACCCTTCTACCATTTATCCAAGTCTTTCTTAGGCTATGAAAAGTTTCGTGTTGCCTCATTCCTTTTAGTAAGATCTCACTCAAGCAGCAACGGCACGCGAAAAGGGCCGACGAAGCAAAGCGCCCGCGTTATCCGGTTTCCAACAAAGGTACACTCATGGTATTTCCCATGGAGTATATACCGGAAATTCAGGTTTCGTTATTCGCCGAGTGTTTAAGCCCCACGTTTGACTTTGCCGGGCAAACGGCACGGCCGGGGTACTGAGAAGAGTGATAAAAGTTCCGTTCTTCAAAACAAGCTAAAACAACAATATTTTGAGATATTTGACTCAGTCTCATATCAAGCCGAAAAATAAGCAAAAAGGTCTAGCCGGACATTTTTGACTTTTGTTTTTATACCTATCGCCGGCAAGAAAACCCACCTGTATACGATGGTTCCGAGAGTCGCTCACAATCACGTGACCAATCTGATCACAGGCAACCCCCCGAGGGTCGTTCAGTTTACCAATTTGACTTCCGTTTCCTCCAAAAGATTTCTTTGGGCTCCCGAGTCGAGGTCCCAGCTCGCCGACGTCGAGGTACATAGGGAACCCATCCAGCACCTCGCTCTGATAATACACTGACAACTCGTACGTACCACTAACGGCTGGGTTGTAAGACACTCCAGTATGGCTATCGCCTGTTGGGGAATGACAAGGGAGGTCAGGGGGGAAATGGTTGGACGTTCGGTGAAAACGAAAGAGCGGGATAACGGCAAATATCCGTATTGACAAAGATGCTGCTTCTGTGGCCCAATCTCGTTCCCAGGCTTTTTCCTATCTCAAGATCGAGGTTGGGTCTGGTCACGTGGCACCTGATATTGGATGGTAACAAATAAAACAAGCGTGCATATACATTCTACGCTAGGGAAGACAATTACATACATGGGCCGTTGAGAATAGGGTATTTAGCCACTCGCCCTTAGTCTACTAAATCGGTAACTATACGAAGTATCCGTAGCACGAAACGGTCCAGAAAATCGAGAAGATCTGTACAGCAGCCAACAAAACGCTCAATTATGACATCGAACCTAAAAACAGAACAGTCTCGTCGCTCAGTCTAAAAGTTATACCTTACGCGAGTTATATGCAAACTGGGCTTTAATTCCTAGCAGTAAAAAAAACTTAATCAAACATGTTTTTGCTTTCATTATGAGAGACATAGTGTTACCTTTATGATCATTACTGCTAGTAAGGTCTTGTTTCGAGCAAGTTTTCTTATACATACACGCACACACGCTCGCTTGCACGCACACACACACGCACGCACGCACGCACGCACGCATGCACGCACACAAACACGTGCGCGACCGTGCACACACGCGCAAAGGCGCACGCACACACACACACACACACACACACACACACACAAACAAACAAACAAACAAATAAACAAACAAACAAACAAAAGCACATGCACAAGCAGAGTAGAGATCGATATACGTTTCATGAGTTTCATAAACAAAAATTAGGGAGCTTAACAACTATAAAATCGCTACAAATAGCAATAACTATTTTACCTTGATGTAAAATCGGTGGCACATATCCTCCAGAGGAACTCTTGAGATCAATAGTTATTGGAGATTCCTTTTGGGGAGGGTTCTGCAGATCACTGGGAAATTTCTCCGTTTCAGGATCCGGTTTGCCGTTTTCCAATTCAGTAGTTTCTATCACTAGTGCACCAGTTGTGTTCAAACTGCCCAAGGAGAGAGCGACCGCCTTCTCTGCGTATTTACGGTCAAGAATATAATTCAAGTGACCGTTTTCTCGAGGTTTTATCTCCAAATGGGTTGCTTTTAGCTCGTTTAATCTCGCGGTGATTTGCGTTTTGACGGAAAGCATTTCAACTTCGTTGCTGTATTTTAGTACTTGGTGAGTGAAATCACAACCGGTTTTAAACTTCAAGTGATTGAGTTCCAGTTCTTCTAGTTGCTTGCTAAGAGCTGAAGATTTCTTTTCATGAAGCCTGTCCGCTTCACTTAGAAGTTGTTCTTCTCTCTCTTTGAGAATTTTGATGTGGCTTTGCGTTGTTTCGCGAATCATTCTTTTTACTTCAGCCAAGCGACCGTGAAGCCTGTCAGACAAGTTGCGGATGTCTTTCAAAGATTTTTCCAAGATTGGAATATTTTCATTTGTCGATTCCAGAAGCTTTGCCAAGTTGTCTTTCTGTTTTCGAACTTTTTTTGAGTCGTGAATGAAGTCGTATTTGTGTTGCCGGTGTTCCATTATCACACAATCACGACAAAGAGCTTCGCTGCAGTTATCACAGAAATACTTCAGAGCTTCGCTTGGATGAGTGTTGCAGTATGCCGGTCTGTGAAGAACTTCGCCTGTTTTATTTGCCAAGAGTTCCTGAATTGTCAAAATTCGATGCTCTTTTGTTTGCCGTATCCGTTTGTGGACACTGTAGCAGTTTTCGCAGAGAAATTCACCGCAGTCGACACATCTCGAAGTAGCACTTGCCTTCAGGTCGCAACTCGTGCAAAGAACCGGATTTTTCCCTTCGCTTTTGATTAAAGCCACATCGAGCATATTATCAATAAAGAAGTTCGTGTGTAACTTTTCTGCTTCCGCCCGTCTGAATTTCACTTCTGTGTCACACTCGGGGCAACAGAATCCTTTAGCAGAAGGCTTAGCTTTTTCCTGAATACATGTCTGGCAGAAAGAGTGAAGACAGGGAAGTAGTTTTGGATTACGAATCAACTGGCTGCAAAGCGAGCACTTCAGATGCTTTGATATTTCTTCTAGATTTACACCAGCAATTACCGACGTTGACATTTTACCGTTAAAATCAATATAAAATTTGTAAATCGTCTTTTCCTGTTCTTTTTCGAAGTGGAGATGCTTCGTCAGTTTTAAAGGCTTCTTTCGTTGCCGAAAATCTATAAAAGATATCGAATGACGGTTTTGAATGCGAAGAAAACTACGACGAGTTTCCTTGACAACATAAGACAGCTAAACACACGGACTGCGTTAACTGAATATTTTGATGTTTATGTCGAAGACATCTATAACATAACTGAATAGAGCAATATTCTTATTTATATCGTTTGATTTCACAGCCGTTAATTTCTGTGAATTGGTGTTTTATGCATCCCTTAAAGCCAAGAAGTAAGTCGAAAAACAAAACAAAAATAAAACTCTTCTAGTTAGAATTATATTGTATTGCATTTTGAGATATTATATAAAATGCAAATTTTATCTTTTTGTTTTGCACATGAACGCAACGAAACAATAAATTTTTTATAAGTTTAAATCTTGTTTTGCTAGGACGTTTAAGACAACTAAAACTAGAATGTTTCTTTTCCAGCTTGCGTTTTTTCGGTTATCCAAAACAAATTTTAAGGCTCAAAAACGAAATGTTTCAATTCATTCGCTCAGTAACTTGCAGTGTTTATGGAAACCTAGCGTTCTGTACTATAAAAGCAAAACTTGTGAGATAATCGATTCTAAAGAATATTGAAAACAGTGTTTCTACGAATTCATAAACTCATCAGTGATCGAACACACCACATGTAAAAACTACCGTTTTTCTTCTCAATTATTTTCATGAACTGTGTTCTAACTTCCCCGCTGATTCTTTTAGATGTAAAAAAAATAATACTGCCATTGTCAAAAACATAAAATCGTGGAACTTTTGTAAAGGATATGTCCGCTAGAACACCGAACAGGTGGTAAATCTCGGCTAGAGCCCAGGCTCTGATATGATTTCATCCGTCGTCTAAATTTGGACTGGTGCGAGGCGTTTCAGTCAGCAGCCTTTCGTGGTTCCTTGCATAAGTTAGCCATTGTCCGAGACACCATTTGCTCTCCGGTTAAATCGATGAGTGACTAGAAATTTTTCAGTGATAACCTCTCGATTAGTTATTTCACATTTTTTTACTGTAGAATGCAAGAAGAACAATACTTTATATGTACAACTTTGCTGGTATACTTGCTGTTGCTGTTGTATATTGAGACGTTAGTGGCACTTATGCATCGATCAAATCGAAGCTTAAACATCCCCCCTGGCCACCCCCGGGCATTTGAACTTTTGAAATTTTTATGGTCAAATTCCCCACCCCCGGGACAAGATTGCCGATCAAATGTCCCACCATTTATGATGGATTTGAGATCGAATGCCCCCACCCCCGGGAGTGAAAATGAAAAAATGCATTGATTTCTCGTTTCTTTGTACTTTACAAAATCGAACTGCCATGCGATGATTCATTGTTATTTTTTATTTTTAAAACGTTCTTCAATGCAACTTTTAAAATATGTATAAAGCAAGATATATCTTTATATTATTAGTTGCTTTCAGTCACGGCTTCTAATGACAAAACATAAGTAAAGTGTCTTGCGTAGCCATCTGTGCTTGTTTCTGCGGCCTTCTTGGCAGCTTTGGCGCGATTTATTTTTTTCTTCTGAAGATAATCTAACCAAATTTGATCATGCAGGTAATTTTGGTTTTGTTCAAATGCCTAACCCTCCCCCTCCCTTACGTTCAAATGCCCGACCCCCGGGACACATCCTGGTGTCAAATTCCCGCCCCGCGGGCATGAAAGCTGGTCAAATGCCCGGGGGTTGCCCGGGTGGGAGGATTTTAAATTTCGATTTGATCGATGCATTAGACTGACGGCTAGTTAGGAAAAATATCCGTATTGGCCCCGAGTCACGCGCAACCGAACGTTGCTCTTGCACACACCAAGTTTATGGCAGTTGTTTTGTGATCTTTCGTCATGTGTGGTGATACCTGTCTATTTTCAAAGTTATTCGTTCTAAGTAAAACCACATTTTCGCCATATTTATGAGTAAATATAGCAGAAGGTTCTTTTCGTGACGTCAAGTCCTGTGTGACGGAAACCGATAGTTTGAAAGCGCAGTGAAGCGCAGCTTTCTTAGAAATTCTGAATGACCCGCATCCTCCGAATATACCACCATAAGTAGCGCCCGCATGTGCACTGGATTGTCATAATATGATCATATCATGACAATATGTCAATATGATTATATTGGCTTGGTCGACTTTCGTGTACCGAACAAGTTGTTGAAAGTTTCAACAGTTAATTTTAGTGAAGAATGGAAGTGTTATTATTTATATCCCTGGGGCTATGTATAAGCCAGTCTTTGTCGACCAAAAACGAATTCTACGATCAAACAGTGAGAAACTCCCTTGCTTCGTGGAAGCTCTGCAAACGTATATGCAACCGAAAACGGGCAGAATTGGGTCCAGCGTTTTTGTCTACGAGTACAAAGGTAGGAATTGGTGAGACGACAATGTTATGATCGCAGCTGAAACCATTAAACATCGCTGAGCCATCACACCTCAACCATCAATCTCAAAACTTTAATTTTAAGATAAATTCGTTGTTAATTCTAGAACTTCTTTCAAGAATTTGTCCTCACATACTTTTATAACTATTGTTACTTTATAGAATCATTAGATGCTCTCACTGAAAATCCGTTTTTCTTACGCTGTGAGCCGCTATGCTCTATTTGTTAACAAGATGTCAACTGATTCGTGACGTGCCGGCAGTGTTGACTGATACACCAAAATACGTAACTTTCCACCAAACACATATTTTCTTATAAGAACTGATGATATTTTTCGACTGGGTTTCGCTGCTTTTTTTTTATTTTGGCAACTGAGTCCTGCTTACAAAATGAAACCGCTTTCAAGTTTTTCTTAATTTCATGCATAAAATACCTGTTCTAACTAACTGAAAGATTGGTTCTTGATATTGCTCTTGATCAATAAGTTCAGGTAAACAGTTGTTTATTGTGGATTTCCATCATTCATGTCATACCCAAAACTAATCCGGGGCTAAATAAAGACTAAAAGTAATGAGACTTGTGCTAAAAAAAAACAACCGGCGGCTGAAGAAATGGTTTTCCTGTTTGTTAGTATACAAAATATTTGCATTGCTAACAATTGTAAAAATGTGTCATAAATTTTATACTGCAGTAATATTAATATTACTGCTAATAATTAATGGTTGAGAATAAGTTAACCTAGAATTATTTTGTTAATTAGAAGACATCACCAAATAGAGTTCTTTTTATTAAAACAATAATATTGATTTGAGCCCGGTACATTTTTAAACCACTGCGATCGTTACGACACTCGGGCAAACACGCAGAAAAATGATGAACAAAAGAAAGAAAACTCTGAAAGAAACCAAAACGTTTCATTCTAAAATAAAACATGACTGAGCTGGAAAACGATTTTGGATCAAGCCATCCTTCTACTTTTGGTTTTACTGTATTAGAAATGACTAATTCAGTAAAACAGAAATGATATCTGCAAACAGGAAAAACTGAAAACAAACCGAAACGGAAGTCTTCGCCCAACGCGCCGAATACACAAAAGCTGACACGAGGCAAATGTAATATGAAGCACGGGTCTCCTGGAGTCCTGGAGAAAACGTGTCTAAACTGAAGAGCAAGTTCGTACCTATTTTCGAATTCTCCTAATTCTGTCCTCTTTTAGCGCATGTGAGTAAAGTTTTCACTAAAATAAAGCCGACGAATAGCAGCTTAGCGGATTTTAGTTAGTTTTTGACTTTTGCATTAATTGGCCTAATACTGAACCCATTTTGTTTCCCCCTCCTTTTCCGGACTTGAAAAAAAAGGAAAAAAGCTTTTAAGCTGGCTGATTGATACGACCAGTCCGAATAATCCTGTTGGCAGACGCGTGTAAAGTCAGATTGCTGTTGCTGTATGGGAATACGTGTCCGTGCATCTCTCTCTGTTTCTGTGGTCGGACTTCGCTATTTCTTCCGTTGAGAATGACGATCTAAGCTGCAACTATTCTTCGTTTTTTATTTGCGTTGAAAATTGCGTGATCGAGGTGTTAGGAAAATTAGTGATGCGGCAAACTGTTTTGTTGAAGGTGAAAGGATTTCGTAAAATGATGCTGGAAAATGAAACAAAACGCAGCAGAAATCACCTCTTTGTAACAGATATCGAACGGAAAAGCAAAACACTAAATAAACCAACGAAAAACCGAATGACAAATGTTTCATTAGACGTCAAAACAAGCAATATTACGAGACAGGAACTGCAAGAGTGAGATCTCAGAAAGTAATTCTTAGTCTCTCAGACGTACTCCAAGAGCCCCCTTTCCTGTTAACGCCCTAGACATATTTGGTAAAGTCATCAAAATTTAAAAGGACATTGATTGTTCGATCCATGCACATTTCACGTGCAATATCGAAGAACTGACGTCAAGGTTATGTTTCATTCTTTTGGGAGACTGCTCATGCACTGAAATTAAAGCTCAGATGATTTTGTTATTCAAGCTTAGGGTACAGTGTGCTGTTGAAACTGAGTTTGAAGAGGAAAAAATAATCGGTTGGAATACAAATCGGCACTCCACTGTGAACAATACTTTTCAGAGTAAAATAAAACTCTATTAAAATTAAAATTGTTTAAATAAAAATTGACGCACGGTCCATATACAATTCTGAATAGTTTACGTTCTAGAGCTGGGTATTCTATAACGTACGTGCCACTAACGGCTTCCCGTATGAGTATCTCCTGTCAGGAAATGATGAGCGAGGTCGTTGGGTGAAAACGAAAGCCGGATGACGTCAAACTTGCTGTTTTGTAGGAGTCATAAACAAAAGCTAAAATTTTAAAAATAATTCTGTACTTCATGGGTAGCCAGTGAAGTGACTGGAATACAGTACATATATAGTGGTCATATTTTCTAGTTAAGGTCACAATACGGTAATCAGTCGAACTAAAGTTCATTTTTTTAAAAAAACCGCAAAACTGAGCTTTTCAAGTTCTGTTTCTAAAGACCACGACGGAATGGTGGCCAGCAGGTTTCATTTCCACGTGAAGTCTTTGTATTCTGTAACAAAGTCTATTGTTATGCAATGTCTCGATAAAGTTCCCGTCCTCGTTGAGTCGAGTACCTATTGAGATCTATTCGCGGAACTTCGAACAACAAACATACAGAATGTTATTTGTAAAGGTAACAACGTTATCTTCAAACAGGAAGCAATTTTACCAAAGGAGGTAATGACAATCTCGTCTATCAAGAAGTAGGGCTTTGAGAACATTAAGGTTGAAACTCATTATCTGATATTTTAAGAATTGACGCTTGAACTTTCGTGCCTTTGTTGAGAAAAGCCAACTTTCAAAGAGGAAGTATAATCTGGACCCCATGATTTTCATAAAATGCGGTTTTATGTTCCTCGTAGAATCTGGCACGAGAAGTAATACATCTTTAAATTTTAGTTTAACTATGGTCACCTGTTATAATATGGTTTCCATGAATTGCTACAAAATGAAACAATGACGTCACTTCATCGCATAGTTTAAAGTTTGAACTGAAAAACCAGTCTTCCATGCCTTAATTAAGTTTATAAAAATCATACCGTGCCAGTACATGTAGGACCAGTTAAATTCTTAATCAATTTAACCACAGAATATTGTGGCTGGTTAAAAAAATCTAGTTTTGCAACTTGTTTAAGATACATGTATTGCATTGTTTAAAAAATCTAGTTTTGCAACTTGTTTAAGATACATGTAATGCATTTTCTTAGGCCATACTTCATGAGTTTGCGGTAAGAAGAATTAGAAAAACTGTCGTCAACGCAAATATTTCAGGCCTTCTCTGTTACCGGTATCTTAAGAAAAAAACAATTGAATTTTTATTTGTATTTTAAGTTGGTTAAATCATTAAGTCAGATTCTGACTTGTACTCTACGGCAGGTGAAAGCCGATGGCTTCCAGCGGTTGTGCTGAGGTTCACTTGTGGAGATCCACTGGGCCCTGTTCGCGCTTTCCTTTACATATTCTTCAAAATCCTGAAAATTTAAAGGCGTGCAAGCAATTTTGTTGCGCAAAATTTGTTTTTGTACTCAGCGTAAACACTGCCCAAAATTAAAATGATGTGGTAATAGTTCTGCATTCAGATTTTGTTTATATAAACCGAAAGTTACATGCATCTCTAAAACAAGAAACCCGACATCGAATCAGTGCTGATTTCTATAGTTAATCTTACGTCGTGTGGTTCTTTGCATTTAAAAGACTTTACAAGAAAACCAACAACTGAACAAACGCGATTGAAAGATAACAATACCAATTTGGCTTTCAAAAACTTTGCTGAGCTTTCACGAGGGGATCGGCAAATTTTAGACGACAAGAAAGAAGTTTCATTTTTGGCTCCATTGAAAGAAGGTTCACTATTGTTTTTCTGCAGGAATAACTGCAGTGATTTTTGCGGCTAACACAGCCCTCTCCCTCTCACAAGTGAATGCTTCTCGTAAACAGTGCTACTCTTTTAGACAGACAGTTTTTTAAACTTGTGTATCTGGGTTTTTTTAAATTTCAGAGGCAGTTTGCAATCAGCTGTCACGAGTCGTGTTTGCGCCAAGGTATGCTGACGATACAGGCCCGTAGGCAGGGATGTGCGCGGGGTGCGTACGCACCCCCCCCATCCCGGACCCAAAAAGGTCCGCATTTGGAGGTTTAATAAGACCATGAAGAAACCGGAATAGATTTATCGTAACAGTTGGTGCTACCGTAAATCGACACGACTAAAAAAAACCGCCATAAGTGTGTTTGTCCCCCATTTTTGGCTTTCAAGAGTCCAAGCTTACGAAATTTGCACCCCCCTCCCAACAAAAATCCTTGCTACGGGCCTGCTGTTATGACTCTGATTATGAATATGATTGTGATTATAACTTTGGGACTAGGTTTATCTTCCATTGAGCGTTTTCTCATTTTTGAGCTGTGAAATCAAACCGTCATCAAAACAAATCATTATGTCCAATCCCTCCCCCCCTCTGCCTCTGTCTCTCTGTCTCTTTGTTTCTATCTCTATCTGTCTGTCTGTCTGTCTGTCTAGCTGTCTGTCTGTCTATCTCTTTGTTTCTATCTCTATCTATCTGTCTGTCTGTCTGTCTACCTGTCTGTCTCTCTCTCTCACACACACACCTCGAAGTTTGCACCAACAAGTACATAACAATTCGTTTCAGTTTCAAAACGCGTAGAAACATGTTTGACTTACTCTCAGTAGAAAATGCAAAATCTCAAACTCTGACCGTTACACAGGGCTAAGCGTTCTAACTTATAACCAGGTGGTTTTCTCTCAAAAAGGCAAGAGAATGTAAACTGCCAAAATTAACTAATAGGTATGAGGATTGGAAAACGTTTCTCTTTTTACTGTCTGCGTAGGAACAGATAGCGGTCAAGCACTCCACCGTTCACGCAGAGGAGTAGAAGTGCCATTCGATCCACCTGTTCTTAACTGTAAGTGAGCAGCAAGTCGCCTCGTGCAAAATAATGATAAACAGCAGTTACCAATGATAATGGAAATATTACGAGCTACTATAAAAAGCGATGGATATCGACAAAAATGATAATGATAGTGATAATGATGATGATGATAAAAATAACGATAATGATAGTAGTAGTAATAACAATAATAATAGTAACAATAATCTCAGTGCTGTTTCAGGCATAAAATGGAATTTAAGAATTTCAGTGACATACATACATACATACATACATACATACATGCATGCATACACACACACATACATACATACATACATACATACATACATACATACATACATACATACATACATACATACATAC
>JAOBYE010182329.1:0-17800 GCA_025403585.1 Parazoanthus swiftii
CCTACAAGAATTGTGCTGTATATCAGGACTCCATTTAAACTAGCCATGCTAAATTGGATGGTCCTGTATAAATACTGATACAAATACAAACACAAATATCTGAAACAGTGTGATTTTTGCTTTTAGCTGTGTTAACTCTCTTAAATGTCGTGATGCAATTTATAAGCACTCAAATGTAGTACAAAGTCTCTCAGATTATCATGTTTTGCACAGTTTTAGTTTTAACCAGAACTGAAGTGTAGATACGTTTTCTAATTCATACGACTTTTTTCACGTGATTGGTGCATGAGCTGAGGACGCAGTGTCGCCACACTAGACTGATGATGTCTTTTGATTGATTATATAATGCACTTTCATTGCTTTCAATTATAAAATATTTTATTAATCGATCACGAAACAGCTAGAGGTACTCGGAGACAGAGCGTTTTGTATTACAGTATACTAAAGGATTAATGTTATAGTTGTGAACACTCGTTGAATACATTTGATGTCAGGCCGTGCATACAGAAAATATTGCTATTCATTAAAGATCGGGATTTTATCGACTTTGGCACTCAACGAAGTTCCACTCCAGCGCCCCTAGTCTATAAAGCACCCCTCTCAATTAAGCGCCCCTCTAGAGGGCAAGAAAATGAATACGCGCCCGGGCACTTTATGTTATTTATGTCCACGTTTTTAAACTCAATAATAGTGAAAGTGGCATTTAATGAGAACTTGCTGTGTCTCCAGACTTTTAGTTCTGCAAATATTTTTTTGCCAAAAAAATATAAGTGTTCTGATACAAAGTGGAGTCGTTGATCGATTTATGATATACCTATATGTGTTTTTTTTTCTCATTTATAAGAACAAACTTTAGAGCTAGACTTTGGCCTAAGTTTCTAAATGTCTAAATTGGCGCAGTTCCGAAAGTCATATCTAAAAATAGTTTTTCCAAGTTAAAAACTCTTCAGAGTCTTGTAACTGTACTCAGTAACTGTTTTTTTATCTATACATTAATAGAATAGAATAGTATAGTATTGTTATAGTTTTTATAGTATTATTTTTCATAGTGTCTTAATTAACTTATAGGGTGTTTTCTTGGTTCATGATAGCATATTGGGCCTTGTCGAAAATTACTTTGTATAAATCTGGCTGCCAATTTTAATAAATTGTATTGCTATTAACATTGTTATTGTTGTTGTTATTGTTGTTGCTGTTGTTGTTGTTGTTGTTATTATTATTATTATTATTATTATTATTATTATTATTATTATTATTATTATTATTATTATTATTATTATTATTATTGACTGTTCAGTATTCTTGCACACTCTGTTTATATTTTGGATTCATCAAGTGATTCGGAAAAATAGAAATGGTCACTCGTTATATGCCAACATTAATAACTAAACTTAGGCTAAGTCATTTACAATACACTCTTTTTTACATTTGTCTTTTTTTACAAGAATGATATTAAGAACATCCCTCAGGCTGAAGTCTGGTTAAGAACATTCTATTCCACCTTTTTCTACTGAAAAAATTGGCAATATTTATACAAGAAGTTTAGCTTGGCAAACACGACACGAGGCAACCAACGAGAAGGTATTAAAACAACGAAGTTTGTTTTGTCATTAAGTATTCGATCGTATTGTGTGCAAAGCACGTCAGTGAAAGGCAGTAACGAAATATCAATTGTTCTGATGGAAAAACACATTTCCCGGTCACGTATACATCATACTGCAAATGTCATTTAAGAACATTTTCAGAACATTTTGAAGCTCAAGTCGCCATAAAATAAGAACGTTCCAGTCTCAGATCAAAACTAGACGTGCTATTGAAAAACGCCGATTGTAATCAATACTCAATCTAAGTGACAAACTATACACCCGACGGAAAGTTTTCGCAAAACTAAAGCGATAATGCACAGGATAATTTGATTTCTTTGTGCAACATATATTGTTGTGCAAAATTGAATTCTTGAGACATCAGGCTCGCAACATGTTTTTAACGCAATCGTCATTCCGGCAACACGCTAAAAATTTTTGAACCATCTCAAAAATTCGCTAAATGTTGTTAAGAACAATTTTGAACTGCTCATGCAAAGGGAAAAATGTCGAGCATCCCTCCCTCGGATCCTATAACATTTTTTTTGACCAACATTTTGGTAAGTGGACCATCCTGCCTTCTCAAATGAATCACATCCATGCAAAGTTTAGAATGATGAACGGGCGTGAGACAAGACCTCTCTGTCGGGATGTTGTCAAATATTAACAGGCCCTTAGATTGAATTTTGGAGAAATACCTTTTACCTGGGTAATGTTGAAGACAATTATTTATATTTGAGAAACTGGGTAGTCATTGGGATGAAACATTAAGAGTTTCAGTAGGGCCGAAACCGCTGGAGTTAATTTTAGAACAACAAATGAATAGCTTTAACAGTAATAATAACAGTGGTATTGATACTAACACTGACAACAGTTACAATAATGAAAATGATATAGTTTATGTAGTGTTAAAGCGCTTTACATGTAAGTATAAACTTTTTTCTCTATTAAAAATAAAGACAACAAATTTAGATGTGGTAATTTTCATAATAATAAAAATCGAGAATGAAAACGTATGAATAAAACTTAAATGCCAAAATATACAAAACTGTTGAATGTAAGGAAATGCTTTGATTAAATACACGTCTTGAGCTGACGTTTTAACACGTCCGAGGAATTCGAGTTCTTAATTTTGGTTGGCAACGAGTTCCATGACAGAGTAGTAGAAAAGACAGAAAAGAAGAAGCCACAACTTAACACGTTTTGAGGTTAAAGACGCACTTATTCAGTGGAGTGACTTTTGACTCTAGCAGAGAAGAGTTCTTGTAGGGTAGCAAGGTCTTTATAGATCACAAAGGGCCATTTTTCAGAAGTAGGCTAACTTACAAATCCTAAAGGCTCGGAAGCCAGAGTCAAGTAATGCGTACGTTAAACAATTGCCAGTAAGTAATTAAACTTGGAGTATTGGCCGTTAATTAATGTTTCAGTTCTAAACCTTTTGTTAAGGTCAAAAAGCCTTAATCCTTGTATAAAACACATGTCTGACGCCACAGCACCTGCCGACAAGTTTGCTATAACAGGATAACGCATTTTTTATTTGAACCGCATACCAAACTTTTACTCATGATTGCAATTCGAAATATGCAAGCAGTTAGCAACAACAGCAGCAGCAACAACAACACATAAAAACAACAACCATTTTATTTATTTGTTTATCTACCTATTTATAAGCGTTCAAGAAAAGAAACACAGTTTTGTAAAAAAGCACTCTAGGAAAACTAAGATATCTTTTAATATTTTACAGCTACTGCAAACTGAAAGAGCTCGAGAAATTTCCTAAGCGCAAGTCTTTGTCCTTTATGCGTGAACTTGAAGTCGAGGTAACTTGGCCAACCCAACTTTAATAAGAGTGATATTGCGAGAGCTCAACAGCTAACAGTGGTTACCAAATGTTTGGCGCAGATCCTACTGATAATCGTCAACAGTCTAGTCTCACTTCTGACGAAAAGGAATGAGATCTAAGACTTGCCATCGTTGCCATTCTTTGGCCTATGCCAAATCCATTCTAGCTGGCCGGATGTTACAGTAACAACAAATGAACCCTAAGAAAATAACGGTTAAAAAACAACTGAAAAGATCTTGCAACGAAGCCTAAACTGCAAAGGCTGCCGTTTGACCTTTGGCATTACCCTGTGCAAAAATAACTCAACTTTGCGCTTTCTTAACCAGATTTAACTGGGGGCCGCAAAAGGTTTGCTTTTTTAATACAAGTTGTAACTTATCAGATGCGCGCGAGTTTGTCATCGTGCAAATTTACAAAATAAATAAACACACGCATGTACTGATCAACAGTAAAATATACTTTTACAGTACAGTTTTAAGGCATAAAACTGCAATATACGTTAATATTGTAGGGTATGCTGTTCCAAGTTTATGCTGTGACTCGCTTTGTTTTTTCGCTTCCCCAATTCAGGCTAATCAGAAGTTCCAATCTTCTACAACCTTAAATTGCAAGCGAGCCCTCTTGCACAATCACCCAGATAATTTAGAGGGGAAGTGTTCCGGTATTATAGCTATCTTGCCGGCGGCTTGAGAACGTTAATAAAAATTCCACAGTTTAGTCCAAATACAGCAACAAAAACACTGGTTTATAAAAACAGTCATTCCAAGCTTGTAACCTTGACCCTTTGCAGTTTGAAAGCCGACTCTTCTTAAGACTTGTCAAGGTATTAATAAACTAGCTAGCTTCAAACATTTCAGTTCTTTGTATATGAGTACAAATAGTTCACTTGTTTCTGGTCAAAATAACTAAGATTCAAAGCGTTGAAGTTTCCCAAACTCTCACTTCCTTTGAAATAATGGGCCTTTTGCAAGGATTACTTCTATACTAAAGGGTGTTCGAACGCATCTTTATTACAAATTTGAAAATTAATTAAAGTAAACATGAGACAGTAAAGAAAAAGAGAAAAGATTAACTAAATTTGGAATATGTGATCAACCATGATCGCCATTCTTTTGTATCACAAAGACCCTGTTGTTACTGTTGTTTTAGCTTCGTTGTTAGTGTTGCTGTTGTTGTATTTGTTGCCCTTGCAGAAGTTGTTGCACAAAGTTCTGAAATTCAACTTATCAAGGACAAAAAGACAGAAAATTCAAAAAAGAACTAAAGCTTTATAATTATAAGAATGGATTGCTCACTGCCTCAGGTAAATTTTTGTATCCTCGAGTAGATTTCCAGTAAATTTCGCTGTCCAATTCGCTATCATAAAGAATTTGCAAAAAAAAATAATTTAAGGGTTTGAAGCAATTTACTTTGCCGGAATATTTGCGGGGTTGACTCTAAGAATGGCTGGCAAAAGCCCAAAACAACTCGAGACAACGAAGTATCGAAATTTTAACTTGCCCAAAGAACGATTACAATTTTCAATTACTTAAGTGAGCGCTGCCAGTAAAATTAGTCAAATAGCTTGATTTTTTCCTGTTTTTTTATTCTTTTGTTCCAGGTTGTGAGAAATTTTCTTTTCACACGGTTATCCAGTCAAGAGAGAAATTAGTAGTTTGCTTACAGATACATCAAACGAAAAGATATCTGTTATTTTAATACAAAGTTCCGGTGTCCTAGAGCTTAGGGCTTTCATAAAGTCTCGAAATAAACACAACAACTTCAAGTTCATTTGCTGTTGTTTTTGACGACAGCATGTAATACGAGTTACAGCAAATCCCTTCATTTCTAAATTGCTCGTGAAACGATTGACTTCTGTACAGCCATTGCACAGCGGATGAGATATACAGGCCACTTATAAAACGGATATATTATTTGCTTGAGATTTTTTATATCAACAACTTCGGTGTTCTTGTTAGCGTTTTGTCTTCAACCTTTCTGGTTTGTTTTAATCGTACCCTTGAGATGTATGTGTGCTAATCGGCCCGGCTGTCTATCGTGTATCCGAAGGGTGATTAATGATTTATCGTTTGAGGGCTCTTACGAATTAGGGTGTGACTCCTGTGAAAATGATGCGCAACTACACATGGTCCGGAAAAGAAAGGAAATATATAATTTCAACGACATGTAGAAATCGTGGATTTGACAATTTTAATGTCTTACTTCGGATCTTTAACTTTTGATACCTGGGTCCTAACTTTCCTTTTCTATTTTCCTCTACGACGGAGCTAATAAAGTCGGTTCTCAATTGTTCTGTCTTCACTTTGGCGTTTTCGCTTGTTTGTTTCCAATAATAGCAACGACTAACAACAGCAAAAGCACCTCCCGACATTTATCAGAAAATCAATATTTGTTTAACTGACCCTTGGATTTTTCTTTTAGCAACAAATAACAAGTAGAAGAACCTATACCATTCCGTTATTTTAGTCCAAAGTAAATATACCGATAAGCGTTATACTCAAAACAAGGAGAAGCTGCTTGTACAATTTTCACCATCTAACTCAAGAGCTTTATCCAATTGTCATTGACCCCAGTGCTCCAGTTTGGCGCCGAGTAGCTCATGGCGCACTAACGAAGTATCTAGTGTTCGAGAAAACGACCATAAAAAGGAAAAAGCGTTAAAGCTTTTATAACTACTGGAATGGCCGTTGACTGAGCAGTGAGGTCCATCACACACCAGAAAGATAAAAAGCCATTTCTGGTCGTTATCTAGCTGTGAAAATGTGTCGTTTTATGATAAACGGAATGAAAAGTGGTTCGGATTCCTGGTTTTGACTTTGATCGATTAGAGTTGCTCCTTCAAAGACTGTGGTCAAGAAAAAATAGATATTATGTTTCTCATCTATGACTATATGTATAATTTGGTTGTCTACCACCTTCAAGTAACCCAGACTGGCAAATATCCTCTGATATCTGCTTCAAAGAACACCGCCCGAATTTGGTGTTGCACGAAAAGCGTTCATCTTGGGTTTTCCGTTAGATTATTGAGCAAGTTGGATGCCGGTTCCAACCCTTCGTTCTTAAAATGATGACTTGCGAGTTCCATCCGCTGCACGGCAATTAACGGGCAAACATTTATTAAACCAATTGTCATCAGTGAAAGCTTCCTTAATCCTCTACAATTACTGTTATCGATCATCTCATTAGAGCGTTCGCTACAGGAAGAGTCGAGGTCCAAAGACTTGACATCACCGCATCATCCCCGTAGGATCGCATCAATATAAGTTCCGATGATTGGTTAGCACAGGTTAGGGCTGAAGGATTGCCAGATATCTTCAAGAGTGATTTATGAAATAGGCTTGAAATAATTCAGCTCGAACTCTCTGCGGTAGACTTGCGGAACTGAGGACAAGTTGTTAGCAGAACTTTGCGAGGAGCTTACGACATGAACTCCAAATTAGTTTTTCTGGCTTGTTTAGTCGTCTTCTTCATGTAAGTAAATCTTCGTTCATTCTGTTTTAGTATTATCAGTTTTTTCAATATTTATTTTTACCATTTATATGTAACTTGGTGGTACAATGACAAAGTTAACGCATATGTCTTGTATGGTCTAAACAGCCATGGCTTTCTGAATGCCCAATTAACAGTCCAGTATGATAGTGCTGCAAACAACTTCCACCAATAATCTTTAACGGTTTTGTTTCAACAGGCTATACGCTTTACATTCTGTTGGTAAATTTTATGAGAATATGAAGTCAGAAATGACAGTTTTCGTCAACGCGCTCAAAACAGAAACTCGAGGAGGCCGCAACTTTACATAATGAGTTGAGTTTTCACTCTGGTTCTATATCCAAACGAGGGAGACTTTCTTTACGACCACAAAACAACTTTACAGTATTTTGTACAATTAATTGAGCTAATTACGAAACTGTTGCGCAGTCAGTTTTCCATCTTAAAGGGATGGGAATATCATATTTTATTAATCACGTTGAGTCAATGTTATCTGAACGCAGACCATTTCTTCCTTTGAGATGTTTTGGGTACCGTTGGAGAAACATTCGCCCTACAGGTAAGTTCTGGACAATGCTATATACCTCATTATCTATCTATCTGTAATCTTGAAAAATCATAAGTGGTTTTTAAAAGAAGTGGAAAAGTAGGAAATGCTGTCATTGAACACACATTTATGTTTAGTACATTCCACATTTGGATGCTTTTCCAAGTTACACACAAACTCGAATGGATGTCCTGCAAATGTGAAACCAAGAAGAAAATACTGAACTTATACAGTCCACATAAACAAACCGTTGGCGGAGTACATTGTGTTGATTTAAGTGTACGGAGAATCTTTGTTTTAAGATCTCTTCATTGAAAGTTTCTTTTGATAGATCGCGGCGTTCGTCAGTATATTTCTAATTACGAAACAAATATTCCAAATTAAAGTTGAATGTCACCAACTCAAGCTTTTTTCTGTGGTTTTTATATTTGCCGTTAACACAAATGCTTTATTTCTTAACTTTAGCGAACATGCCCGTCGATACTGTAACTAATTTTTTCTGCCTATCAAACAGCCATTTTAAACAGCCCACTTGAGTAGGACTATAGGAAATATCTCGTTCGCCGCAGTACTTTCTCGATTTCACTAACAGATAAGTGTGGAAGGCTATGGATTTAAAGGTCGCGAGTTCAAACTCTGGTAATCGCAAACTTGCCGTTTTCCACAGATTCATGTGACAACAGTTCTAAGCTGTATTCCAAGATCTTTGAAATACGAATAAGTGATGATCCAAACTTAATAAGAATCAAGCTTTTGTCGTAAATGTATATTTAACTTTCACTGTGCGTTTTCCTACAGTGTGAAATACAAAAGGCATTCTCTCGTAACCTATTCCGAGCCTACAACGGGCAACCAAAGCCAACTAGTCTGCTGTAAAATTTGTGTACGCGAGTGTTCAAATTGGAGGGAAATTGATGATTGTGTTTTTAAGTTCCCTAAACTGGACCAGGAAGAACTTGTTTGATTTTCGCAGCTGTTCCATTGTTCTGCTTATTTTATTAACACCTCGGGTGGTAAAACACACACTTATTAGGCGTCAAACACAATCCGCATTCAGCATCGTTTACTCAAACTGTGAGCGGACTCAAAAGCTTCCTTTAAACAGACGTTACGAATTCAGTTAAGTATCCAAAGGGCCATGAACCTCAGTTTTTAAAGAATAACTTCTTTATCCTCAAGAATGGGAATTGTCATTCGTGCAAACAACTGAACCACTTATGCTAAAAATTTCGACGCTGATACATCAAGCGTTTATTTGGTAGTCATTTCGGCGCGTGTGCACGTGCCGAAATCAGCATATGATTTATTTCCCTAATTGCAAAGCAACCTCCGACAGTAACTTTTTCTCCTGATGGAAGTTGCAACACGAAAGGGTAGTTAGTGTTTTACCAGTTAGTTTTTCGTTCAAGCAAATAACTCCTAGTTTCCCCTCCTTTGAAGTTTGCCTTAGGATTCTTGGTACCCAATTATCTTACCTGCCTAACATAAACTTAGAGCTGTCGATTTTTGCCCTTGTTAAAGATGGCCAGAAAAAAAGGGTTACATGTTCTCATAGCTTTGTACTGAAAGACAAGTTCCATGTACTTAAGCTAATTAGTATTAGTTTCAGTAATACTTGAACGATGAACATCGGCAAAAAGCAAGAACAAACTTAAAATGATTTACCTTGATAAAGGGAGTACTTGGAGTTGGATAGGAGTTGGACTGCCCCCTTAAGTTTTGGCCTCGATATTGACCGTCTTGGTTTTGTAAATGTCTAACTAACTGTACTTAATAATAGAAGGTCGTTTGATATTAATTATACGGATCTATCACATATAGATTCTACGAAACTAATTATGCAAACTTGACAATGCTTTTGAAAAATTTTAACTTATCTCAGACAATGTTTTTTTTCTTAATATTCTCTTCACACTTCGTGCCTATTAAGATATGTTAGTTCTTACTGTTCTAAAGAATTTCTGGTGTTGTTTAGCTTGCGTAGCTCGGCCAAACCTTTGATGTCGTTAGGGGGTGGGAGGGGCGGAGGAGGGGGGGAGGGGAGTGTATGAAACTGCAAAAGTAGTTCTTGATCTATCCAGAGTAATAAGAGGGTTTGCACGCTTCGAAAACGTATTAAGAAACGTAAAAGAATCTGCAGCCAAAAGCAAATCGAAAAGTGATTGTAAAGTATTTTTCCATTTTGAGCTTGAAAAAGCTAACAACATTTAGCGTCGAACAAAAAGTAAATGTTCTTAGTAAAAAAGAGAGTAGCTATTTAGTTCATCTTGCGCAAATTTTAGGTTTTCGTAATGTCAAATGAAAAATTACGCCAGCAAAAACTTAACTATTGATTTATTCAAAATGTATCACCGTCTCAAATGGTGATACATTTTTGCACATGTACGTCAACCCCACCTATTTATTTGTCTATTCCCCGTTCCCTTTTCCACAGAACGAAACTCGTTTTGGGCTGGGTCCAGCGCTGTCAATCTTACAAACATAAGAAAACAAAAATGTGACGGAAATCCCGCAGTGCTGTCGCAATCCCATGGTACATTGCGGTCACCTGGTTATCCCCATCGCTACAAGAGCAACCGTCAGTGCACCTGGCACATTGTCGTTCCTCAAGGGTACAACATACGTATCAGATTCCGTCGCCAGTTTCATATCGAGGACTCGAGTGGTTGTTCCCGAGATTTCCTGATGTTGTCGGACACGAATCGTTTCCGAAACCCTCTTATTTTTTGTGGAAAGAGGCGCCCGCGAGCTTTTCTTACCCCCACCAATGATATTTGGGTTCGATTCCGCTCTGACGGCCGTGGGTCTGCCAGAGGATTTCAAATGTCCTACTTTGCTGTAGGTAGGTGTGACTGTCTTGATTGCCACTTCTTCAATTCGTTTTTTACCTTAAAAAGTAAAACTTATCACGGTAATATCTTAACTTCCAGTGGGACTTGAAAAGTTGCCAAAGAGGAAAAAAAATGTTAATATACTCACATACTTGAAAGGGCCAAACTAAAAGTTGGAAAACCATACTAAATTGTAAGTTATATTTTCCTACATGAAAACGTTTGAGCGTTTGAAACTAAAATACAAAATAAAAACGCATTATAGCCGTATGTTCAGCCAATATGACTGATTTCCATGTGTATTTCCGCCTATAAATTACCTCTAAATAGCACGCCTTTTGAGATCAGCGTTTTAAAACATCACCTTTTCTCGTTTTCCTTTTTATTTTTTTTTCCGGCAGTAGCTTTCTCGTTTCATATTCTTTAAAATACGAAAATAACATGAATAGCAACATTTTTCAAAATCTGTCAATCACTTCCTTTTGAAATAAAATACTGACTTTCCTTTGTTTTCCTTAGATGTGAACGAGTGCCTTCGAGACGTTTGTACTTTTCCAAGTCTCTGTCGAAACACTGTTGGAGGGTATGCCTGTGATTGCCCAGATGGATACGAAATGAAAGGACGACGAAAGTCTGGGAGATGCGAGGGTGAGCAAAAACAGAAAAATCCCTGGAGAGGGGGGGGGGGGGGGTCACGTTCATAAATGCTGTGGAATGATGTTTGTGCTGCCCAAGCCTTCAACCTAACCCTACTCCAGATGCCAAAAAGCAAAGTTTATACCCTATTTCGGGTTAACCTGAAGAACTAGATAACCTACCATTAAACTTCTGAGTGTCAGTCCATGGGCTTATGACTTTCAAAGCACTTTTTAATGGAATAATCTTCGGAGTGGGTTGTATTCGGGGAGAGGATTTTATTCGGTGGAAATTTTGCGTTTTAAGACTGTCTGGGCATGCGACAGGATAGCTTTTGCGTCTTAAAATCTTTAACATAAATACATTAACTTCTACATCTACATTTTATTAAGTCGGTAAAACTGAAAATATTGCACCAACTGTAAAATAATAGTAATAATAAAAAATTATATTAATTTAAAATCTAAAAACTACTATGATAACAATAAAATTTTATAAACTACTGATTAATTTAGATTTGAAACTATCTACTGATTGTGCATAAACTATGTCTTTAGGGAGAGAGTTCCATTCACTTAAAGTGCGGGGAAAGAAAGAAAATTTAAAACATCTGTTCTTGTTCTGGGGACTATAAATTTAAGGTCGTGACTCCCGCGGGTTCTTCTCTCATAATTTGGTTTCAAGTGAGTTGCGGAAAAATCTGTTAGGTTGTGTGAGAGTTTATATAAAATAGAAAGTCTGGCAGGTTTCCTTCTGGTTGCAAGAGTTTCCCAATCAAGTTCCTCTAACAGTTCCGTTACGCTAGCATAGGGGCTGTAACTTCCCGTACTAAATCGTGCAGCTTTCCTCTGAACTCGTTCTAACTTTTGAATGTCCTTTTCGTAATATGGGTCCCATGCCGCAACTTCAACCATATTTGCACAAAACGACTGCTGCAAAGTCACATTGGTTTATGTTTATTTCGAATATAAGCCCATGAGGTTATAACCAGGGAGTTTTAATCGAAAGCTAGGAACTTCGCGTTTTGGATTTGAGGGCTTATATTCGGGGGGACATATACATCTGTTGGGAAGTTAACGGTTTTTTAGACAAATTTCAGGGCAAATTAAAGAGATAAACTTATCAGGGTCCTCAGAAATATCTGTAAATTAAGGAATAGCTGTAAAACATATGTGAGGTTCATATTTTTAGTTCCATGCGTTATAAAGCGGAACAGAAGTTCGTATGCGAGAGAAAACACTTTCTGACTTTTCGTTTCCACACCGCAGATATTGACGAGTGCAAAACAGGAATTGCTAAGTGTGAGCACCGATGCGTGAACACTGACGGCAGCTTTTACTGCATCTGTCGTAAGGGGTACACGGTCAGTCCGGATGGCAAATGTCGAGGTAAGATAATAATATCTTGCGTGCTACAAACGGCTAACCATTTGAATTTGAGGGGAGGGGTGGGTCAGTCATGGATTTGTTTTGTTTTTCTGAAATGCTGCAGGGATTAAGGTCGGAAGTTAGCTCTGCCGGAATCTTTTTCAAAATCATTTCCCCCTTCCCAACTCCCTCAAAAGTTGAAGACATTCGACTATGCTTTCGGTTAACTCTACGTGAAATTCATGCACCCACTTTTTCATAAGCGGGGCTCCTAGGTATTGGTGATATTTTGATTGGGCCCCTCTGCATGGTCGACCGTCTTGTACAAGCAACATACTAGACCTTTTCCGCTACTGCATACCGTGAAAGCTCTAACAAGCTCGGGGAGAAGGGCTTAACAACTTTAAGCCCTTCCAGACGGGCGAAAGGCTTGTTAGAGTGGCGAAATTTTTAACACATTGACAGTTGAAGACGGAGTCACTATTTTTCTTTTGAAATGTTACCAAGCTTTAACTAATACGATACGCTCTGAATTTCTAGGGTGGCAAAGCCCCACAAAACTCAGATGTAAAAGAAATCACATAAAACGCAAATATATATATATACAGAAAAACATCAACAAATGTTGGGCCGAGAGTAAAATCTACTATTGACATCATAAATTGCCTGTGTTTTTAACCTTGACGTCTTTGGGTTTTTTTCTTTTTTGCTTGGGGATGTCTATTACAGAGGAGGGGCATTTTAGAAACTTGAAGCTCTGGACGGGGACGAGGTAACAGAAATTTTATGGTAATGGGATTAAGTGTAGCAAGGGTAGTGAAAAGCTTATGGGCATGAAGTGTTAACCGGTGTACTCTCGTCTCTCAAAACTTCCAACTTCAGATACCAACGAGTGCGGAAGACACAACGGCGGTTGCAGTCACTTCTGTCGTAACTTCAAAGGAACGTATCGATGCAAGTGTCCGCCAACACACAGACTACACACCGATAAAAAGACTTGTTACCCGGGTAAGACTGATTACACGCCTTAGTTAAACTAAGAACCACATATTGTCGCTGAGGCTCATTTAGGCATAATTGTGTATTTCACGGTGAAATGCCAAGAACGCACCCTCGTTACAAACTCTAATAAAAATTGCTTATACTAACATCTAATACTACCACTACTACTCCTACTACTGCTGCTGCTGCTATAATATTATTAATAATAATGATAATAATAATAATAACAATAATAATAATAATAATAAAAATAAAAATAACAAAAGAATAAACTGACCCAATCCTTTGGAAGTTTTAATGATGGTTTGTAAGATATTGAATAGGACCTGTTAAACGTTTGTATCAAGGGTGCATTTATGGGATGTCCCCATGGAGCATAAGCCCTCATTTGTTTTTTGTATTATGGGTGTCTCTTGCCTCAAATGGCCTTAAAACGGACGTTACTAAAACCTGGAACAGGGAATGGTCAGTATGAGTTGGGGAACGGTCAATACGTACAACATCTGCAGCGATGCTTGACATTCTTAACTAATTGCAGCTAGAGGTCACGTGGTACAAAATACGCCATACTGGATGGCAAAAAATGTACAAGACTCCACTGGGGAATGTAAAAAGAAAAACACACATTTTTCTAGTAAACTGGGTTTTGTTATGAACTCTTGCACATTCTTTTGCCCTCCAGTATGGCGTATTTTGTACCACGTGACCTCTGACTGCAGAAGGCCCTATAAGAACTTTAAGCATCGCTACAGATCTTGTAAATATTGACCGTTGCCCGACTCATATTGACCGTTCCCCGTTCCCTGTTTCCGTTTTAGTATAGTAACGTCCAGCTCCCAGTGGCCTTTCTAATCTGACGCTATCCTATTGTAAACGACCTCCGTTTTTCCATTGCAGAGATCGTGTTTAGGCATTCTCAGTATACATCGAATGTGAAGGAAAACTCTCCTGTGGGAACATCGGTGGTAAGAGTCAAGGCAACAACATTGTCAAAATCCAAGGCGCTGTACTACAGTATCATCACAGAGAACCTCCGATTACCCTCAACATTTGCCATCAACCCTACACAAGGTATCATCAGTGTAAAGGGCCACCTGGATAGAGAAAAAATCTCAACATATTTGCTGGAAGTAAAGGCGGTGGCAAAGGACTCGTCAAACAACCTCCAGACTACGCGAACCTTTGTGTCTGTAAATATTTTGGACACTAACGACAACGCACCTAGATTTGAGCACAGGACATATTACCTCAGAGTGCCCTGTAACGCCACTGTGGGACGATCTGTCTATAAAGTCAAAGCCCAGGACGCAGACATTGGTTTTAATGCGCGAATTAAGTACAAGTTTTCCCCCGAAACGCCATATTTTAGTATTCTTCAGAATAGCGGCCGCATCAAAGTTTCTAAATCATTGAGGCGCTTCTGCCATCGGCTTCGCGCTTCACACGCAATAACGCGTAAAATAACAGCAAAAGACCAGGGGAAACCAAGCCGAAGCACGCACACATGGATCCAGTTTGTTATCGACCCACCCGGTCGGTTGACCAGGAGGTACCCAGACATTAGAAACAGATTTGTTGTGCGCATGCCTGCTTCTACTCCTAAGTCTGTTGTGCATCGGCATGTCGGCAAGCGAAACCTTCCCGGCAAAGCAAGCAAGACGCGGGAACTTGACGATTGACTTTAAATATCATGAAAACAAACAGTAAACTCTATACTGCAGAGTCTGTAATGTAAGAATTTTTTTCTCTTTTCAATTTCTTTGAATTTGTGATGAAAAATCTTCTATTGGACTGCAAAGGTAAACATCTCCAGATCGAGTCCTGATATGAACAGTATCATAAAGTTTCACGCGATTTTTATCGAAAGCAAACTTTTAAAATGGAATTGAAAATAGAGGCTTAGATCATTCAGTTTTGACTGTTCCACTAACTTACCTTTGTAGATAAACCGTGTAATATGTGCATCACAAGATTTAAAAAATCGCTTGCCACCTATTGGTAGAATTAGTTGGTTAAGGTATTAACGACGGGTCAGCACTCCCAAAGAACAGCGGTTATCCAACGAATTGAGTAACAAACTGACACAATAATGGGCAATCGGAAAATAAAGTGACCAAGTCAACAATCACTTTTGAGCTGTAATATACAATGAGAGTATGACCATCCTCCAAAAGTAAAAAAAAAAACGAGAACTGGAATGCAAAATACCTGAAGGAGATTTATCATTTACAAAAAACTTGGAAAATCAACAAATTGTCTTGTCTCTATGTAGGTGACAGTTAACTACTAGTAGAACTAGTAATGCTATAGCGTGATAAGTTCAGAGAATTATCCTCCTCTGTTCTTGGTAAAGTGATAAGTAAGTTCGCTGTCACGTTTTCCGCATTTGTTACACATCCGTGAATCTGATACCGCGTTTTTTTCTGACAAAAAACAAATTAAGTTTTAGAGGCTTCGTTTCCGCTGATTATTTTTCTGGACAAGCCTGCGGGAGATTTCGATTCAGACTTTTGCCCGGGACACTGGGAAAACACGGTAAAAATCAGAACGCATCCTGCCCAATCACGGAGATAGGTGAGTCGGCACGTCTGCCGCAAACCTCTGACTAGATCAAGTTAGGTAAAGGTGGATAATTGCGTTGTTATTTAGCAGTTGACACAACGGGCAACCGGAAAATTGAATGACTAGGTCAGATGACAATCCCTTGCAGCTTTAAACATCAGCCTATAACAAGTTCTAAGGTAAATGCGCATGTTCCATTAGCGTAGCGTAGCAAATAATACTGGACAGCCATAGTAAGTTGTACTAAACGATCATTTATCAAACCAAGTCCAAAGACCACCGAGCTCGGTACACTTTAGAAACCGTTTTACCAGTTCTGTATTTCACCGTGTGTATATATCACCAGCGGACGACTAGAATCGTACTTTTTAAATTAGAATCGACAAACTATTCTGTTTATTTAATGATGTATGAATCGAACAAATAAAACTCATAAAAGGAAAAAAAGTGACGTTTGTATTGATTTGCAGTTGGATTTCCACTTGTCCACGACTAATTTTGGGAACTCAGAATACGATGAGAAACTGCCCCACACTTGCTTTGCATGACGAGGGACTCACGCTCGAAATGTCAGCTTCACAGCTAACTTCACTTAACCTGCAAGGACACAGAGGGACGGAGAAGGGAGGGGAAAGGGTGGTTTCCATTCCCTTCCTTTTTCGTTTCTAACTCCAAAACTCTTATACTTTTTATAGCTTCCCTTTTCTTCCTTAAAGCACGAGCGCGTTTAGTTTCCAAAGATGTTCGCCGGTTTCACCGAAACCCACTGCAAAATTCAAGTACGTACACTTCTTCACACTTCTGCAGACTTTTACTCTTAATCGAACTAAAACACAAAATGCTTAGAAATTAAACGATAGGAAGAAAACAGCTAATTAACGACGCTTTATACCGCGTTGTCCACGATGCCTCAGTAAATTGATTATTACTCTGGCAAGGTGGTTAACCATATTTTGACTTTTAAAAAAGTCACTAAACATACCATGTTTGATTAGGTATTATGATTTACAAGTGGTACGTAGAAGTGTTCTGGCGTTAGACTCAAATTTTCGTTTAACGGTTTCAATTTTATTTTCCTTGCCTGTACTAACGTTTGTTCAGTAACTGTGCTCACATAGTGGGTGGCTCCTCCTAAAATGGTCTGCAATTGGTCTAGGATTTAATGGAGCCGAAACCAATTGTAGAATTGCACACATTTTAGGCATCCTACTGACGATCAGTTACTGATTTGCCGTTTATTTCAGCGACATAATAGTTGTCTGTAGAGTTTCAATTTGTACTAATGTTCAAAGTAATTCCTTCTTTCAAAATATTTCTTTCATATTGGGACTGAAAATGTAAAGTGTAAAATGTGGCTTGATGGGAAATTCTACCAGAAACGGTTTCTTTGGAAACCACAACAATTCTCTCCAGTGTTAGATAAGCCTTTTGAGATGATCTTAGCGTAAGTTGCCAAAGTGTGTCAAATCCGAGGCGACCTCTTTTAATTGGCAAATAGGAAGAAAACTGCTTCACTTTACGACTCTCTTGTTTGTCTCACCCGAGTGTCTATTGTATAATAATGGCAATAATAATAACAATAATAATAATAATAATAATAATAATAATAGTAATAATAATAATAGTAATAATAATAATAATAATGATAATGATAATGGTTCTTAAATTTTAGGTTCTTATACGCGGGCTTTTACTGTATTCTTAGTACTTTTAAACGTAAGAACTGGGACGTGAGTCCTGTCACATATCTATTTAACTGTAATTTGCTTTACTTCTATATATTTTTTTTAATGTAACTTTTCTATGAGTCAAGAATTCTATGAGTCGTGAGTAAATGAGTCATGGGTCAAGTGTTTGAAGTAGAAGATTTCCTATCCAGTGCTTATGAGCCCCGGTCTCATACAACTTCGCAAGGGGTATTACAAGACTTTATACGGTTT
>JAOBYE010182440.1:0-17800 GCA_025403585.1 Parazoanthus swiftii
TAGTCGAAACGTCAGTCACCAAAAACAGTTCTTCTGAGAACTACTCTCACCCGGACGATCACACCACACGAAACATTAATTGGTACAGTTAATCTTTGAAGAGGATTCTACTTGTATATTTACGAATAAACACTTCAGTTGCATGTAAGTTTTTTAACTACCTCCCTGAAAAATTGGGAATTAGAATTCTTTTACTAACTGGAGAATGATGCATACTGTACCTGTAGTTCGGAAGTACATGTAAAGCCTTGGCCAAACGTACAGTGTAGTTGTAAGACGATGCAAGTTAATGCAAGTTTTAAAACTGCGTTTCGTTTGGCCACCAACTTGCATGGACTTGCACTGACTTGCGTTGACTTGCATCAACTTTGAGCGCTCTCAAGTTTGAATGCACGGCAGTGCAAGTTCTTTATCAGTGGCCCAACGAAGCACAAGTTAAACGCAAAGCTGAAGGTCAAACCTTGCACTGACTTGCAGAGACTTGCATCTACGTTTGGCCACGGCTTAACGCTGGTTATAACCAAGTGAGCAGTGGGTTGTCAAAGTCACAAAAAAGGTGCTGGTATTTGAGTTCAGTAAAACGGCTTTAACATCGCTGACATCCCTCTCAAATAACAGTAAAAAAATCTACATATTTAGAAAACTAACCTCATATATGTGATATGTTTCGTGTCCCTCTTCAGGCCAGTATCGGTGACATTGGGGCTGAAAATAAAATGATAGACATTCAATTGGTTTAAAATAATTATGCAAGGCTAACAACAAAGAATAAATAAAATGACAGATATCAGAGGCAAAGATAGTGAAGTTAATTTGTTAACTCACGGATTAAAATTTTATGTAAGTGGATATGGTCTAAAGTTTATGAGAGTGGACCATTCAACATCTGACTATGACTAACGATGATTGAGCTTGGATGGCCAACTGAGTGACCACATCAGACTAAATAAAGCACATATTTCCAATTGAAAGACCACGGTCAACAATGATAAGTGTGGATAGTTGATCAATAGCCCATTTCCGAATTACGCTCCACTGCTCACAAACAAAACCTTCAGGTCGAGGCTAAGTGCTCACTTTTTATACATTTGTTGTACTTTTGAGCACTTAGCCTCGATTCGACGCTTTTGTTTGCCGTCAGTGGAGCGTAATTCGGAAAAGGGCTACTGACTACGTTGGGGCAAATCTCCAGTGGCTGACCAAGGTTGGCCTTGATTAAGTATGGATGGGCAGCTGATCAGACAACCAAGGTAAACAATGATCAAGTCTTGACTGCTAACCACTGTTAACTGTAAACAAGTGTTGTGGTCCGTGATCGATGATGGTTGTTTAACCATTGATAGACAATATTGGTTGGCGCTGCTAGTTTGGTTCACTATGGAAGTTAAGTTATCAAGGGGCACTAGCTACACTGTAAGTTCATATACACCCTTCAAACTATGGTTTAAAAGGCTTACTCTAACCACCTACCCGTTACCCACCAACCCCATTCCATGTTGGGGTGAAAGTCTCTCCACCATGGCCAAGCAACAAGGACCCAAAACACAGGATCAAGCAAGATCAGCATCTTTTTCATAATGATGGATCCCAAGCCACTCTACCCCAAGGACAAAATAATATTTATAGCAAGAGACATACTTACCAGGCCGAGATCTGACAACCTGGTCAGGTTTACAATCACAACCACACCTTGCTCCCACACCATCTGCAAAATCACATTCAAGTCTGATAAATACAACTTAGTTACTCATAGCCTAACCAAACTCAGCTACAGTACTGTTAAGTTTGTGGATTGTTCTAAAGTTACCTAACTGGATGAGCTACCCAATCTCAAGTTAATGCCCCCAACAGCCCATAGCTCCATTAATATGTGTTGGATACTCATAAACCTATGTATCACTGTTAAGCTTATAAAATTCTCTACATGTAAGTAACTATATTTCACAAAATCATTTTTTGTGAGTGAAATTCATTGCGCCGTTTCGAAACAAACATTTTTCCTTCTCAAAGTTCCAAGTTTGACAGATTTCACTTTCTACAACCAGTTGTCACCCTGCTTACTTCAGTACAGTGTGTATATTAATCTTTGTTGGTGATTTTGATTTGAATCAGTCATGCAATCACCTTTTACAGCTGGTTCCAGAAAGTTATAAGATTTTTGAGCTGACAATGAGAAAGGAATATGTTTGGTCAGAAACAGCATGATGAACTTCACTGACAAATCGATTTTGCAAAAGTTGAGTGTGAAAGAATTCGAAGACTAGAACAAATTTCAGAAATAAGGGCTATAAAAAATCTCAAGCAAGAATAAAAAAGTGGTACAGGCATAATGAGAAAGTAATTTTCCAAAGATTGCCAACCCCATTAGTAACTACCCATTATGATATGGCTGACTGATTCTGCGTGCTGTGATTGGTTGATTTCAGACCTAGGTCCAAAAGTAGCTGTACGGACCTCTACTTCTGGAAGGGCTGTCATTTACAGCCTCACTTGCTTCAAATAATCAACAAAGCCATAATTATGATAAACATAAACATCTTATTAGTTTCGTTTGCTCAGTCCATTCGGCAAGTTATGGATCCTTGTTTTTTCCTTCCTTGTTTTCATGGCCCGTGCACTTCGCGCTTGGGCCATAAAAGAAAGGAAAAAAACTTGGTCCATAACTTGCTGCACAGACCTCGCACTCGGCTAATAAGAGGTATGTACGCACCTGCCAGAAGTCTGACACCGTGTGTGCAAGTGGACCTTGTGTTGCAATGTATGCAGGATTCCTGGGATCATGGTCAGTCTGTGGAACAGGAATTGATATTCTTCAACAAGACTCACACACAATACAAACAGTACATAACTGCTATCTTTCAAGGGCTGCAGCCCCTTCCCTAAATCTGCCCCTGGTTGCAATATATATTACCCTAAACGAGGTCTAAAAACACAGGAAACTGTGTTTCCAACACTTTAAAGTGAAAAGAAGTGAACACAGCAGTTCTTAGAGATAAAATGACATAGTTTACAACACTTACAATAGAACTGGCATTAATGTAATCGGACTGTGTAGCATTCACGGTGTCCCTCAGTACCACTCGAGTGTGATCATCTGTTGAAGAAGAAAAGGAAGCATTCATACACATACATTGACTTGGGCAACAGGTAAGCCAATGACTTTTTATGCTGCATTTTCATAACAAGACAATCTTGCAATTGTTTCATTTGGGAAGAAATATCTCCAGTCTATATTTGAGATCTAGAGGGGCCATATTATTTGAAAAAATATGGTAACTGTCATTCTTACATGGAAGTACATCAATGTAGCGATTTTTCTTGGAGTTCTTGGGGTCTTTACCAATCTTCTTCTCATCGGGTTCTGCCTCATAAACACATAAGGCCTGCAGAATACACAGTTAAATAGTTATTAACTAATAATCAGCCAACCCTGTTTTTGACATTCTCCTTATGGTGTCAATATAATATTAGTCATAATAATAGATCTATGAAGAAAAGAAAAATCTTAAGATTAATTAACAATTAACACATCATTTGTTAAGTGTTTGAGACTAAAAAGGAGCAGTCAAATGATGAACCATTTTCACTTCCACCAAGTTACCATCTATCTTTTTCTTCACAATGTCACGTACACTTGTAAAACAAGTTGACTGGTTGTGAGAACAAATTATCCCAAATTTATTGTTTACCAAAAATGACTGGAAACAAGATAATGAGAACTGGCATAACAATCATTAAATAAGGGAGGGTTAATGCACATATTTTTATGCCATTTTTTTTAAATTTTAATATGTAAAATCTATAGATCACTAGGGAGATTTATATTTAAAAAGTGATTCATAAGATCTGGAGTTATATTTATCTTCCTTATATACCTTGGTTATTTTCAAGGGGGAAAAAATCATTTGAGAGAGAAGAATTGTTGCCTGTTGCATCAAGCTTAAGTCATGATTTAGCATCATGATGTTTATAAAAAGGGCTAACTGGACTGAAAAAGGGTTTTGTCCATATGAAACAAGAAAGTGTGAGATAACTGAAATTCATAAAGTAAGATTTATGAAGTAGATTATATTTTACAAACAAGAACTGACAAGCAATGCTCTCTAACCTCCCATTCCTTATTAAGTCTGTCCTTGTTCCTCAAATGGTCTTCCATGTACGCCTGTGTAAAACAACAAACATTACATAACATTGGTTTCCATGACAAAATGCTCATTAACATCTTAATAACTAGTGCAACTGTACCTACCAGCACCACATGCGCTGTTGAAATGTCCACATTTGGTACAACTGGTTCTTCGCTCCTAAAAATAAGTAGAAACAATCTTAGTTAGACTCGGGAGAAACTGTGGTTTGGCTTAAGATGAATACACTCCCTTCCAACCCTCGACTAACCTCTACACATAAAATTTCCAGTTCAGACCCATAATTCATATGCCTTTTTCCATCATGTGGTTTCCCCCCACCACGACATCCCCAAATTCACCCATGATTTGTATTTTCAGTTTAGTTTCTAAGAGATCCTTCCCTTTGGAACTCCCAATTATTTTCAATGAGGAAAGCTGAACATCACTTTTCTGGAAACTCTAATAAGTCAAGCCACGGCTATTTTCTTTCAAATTTTCAACCCATAGAAACACTGAAATAACTATGAATTTGAAATCCCCAAAACAATTATGTCCCATCTCTCTGTTTAATATCATTGCCCTGTAACTAGTTTAGAGATGAAGTACTGTTGAACTTGATCTACAGTGTATAGTCTTGCTGTTCCAAATCGTTAAAGCCTACCAAGAATATTTTTGTGGTTTTCCACCAGAGGTCAACAGGCCCTTTTCCCTGTCTGCAGCTTGCTGAGAGGGTGTGGCTTTCACTGGCTCACTATCCCATCCCTGATTGGCTCTCAACTGCCGACACAACTCCTAAAAATGGAAAAGCCATCAAGTTACCTTCATCCACCAAACTTGAAATAAAATCCCTAAACTTTTTTACTTTCTATTTGAGTGACATAAAATATAACCTTGGAAAGCCATGGCAAGCAATTTAGACTGGCTAAATATATAAACCCTGTCAGATTTCGATCTACAGTAATTATTGATTGTTATCATCAACAAGCCATCATCAACACCATTGTTGTTTTTAATTTATTTTTTGTTATCATCATTATTTCCTATCTTATTCTTTATTATTTTTAGCTTTACCAATGAACTGGGTATGTAGAAACAGAGTCATACCCTATAAGGAGTTCTTGAGTTGAATGTTAATGATTAATATACTTATTAACAGCAAAGTTAACTAGACAAGTATGAAACCGAGTCTGTTTTTTTTCTGTACAATCATGCACCTGTTTGGGGTATCCTACTATTCACAGCTCATATAAATCAAGTAAAAACATATCAAGGACAGTGCTGAATTTTTATTAATAATTGTCATAATTATTTTCTTTTGGCAACTTTATAAGATCTACTATCACTATCAAATACAACTTTGACAAAAATGCACTTTGGGGTAAAAAGACTTGGGTCAGCGATAATATCTACAGCCTGTTGGTTTACTGGCACCACACGCATTGCTTTGTTTAGTCTAAACAGTAAATTAAAATACCTGGTAATCTGCTGCTGCTTGTTGACCATGAATAGCTACACCAGGTGGGAGTTTGGTTTTCTCACTGTACCTATATTTATATTACATAAACAAAAAAGTAAACAAAACTCAGTAAAACAAAAGATAATAAAATAAACGACAAAAGTGGTGATGTAGTACAATAAAAAGACTTACAACATGCAAAATACATTTTTCACAATGGATATTAATTTTGTCAAAACCACAAGATAAAATTAATCTTGTGTTTTCAATTCATAAAATGTGTAGTTCCAGAAAATATCCATACCCCCGCCAAAGAGGGAATTTTTTTTTGACCCCCAACCCCTCTGGATTTTCCGTATTTCCAAGGTGGTGGCCACACCCCTCCCCCCCCCTGGATTTTCCATGAAGTGACAGAGAGACTCTCGACCCTCTGGAAATCTTAGAAAACCGCCATATTTGCTACTCACGTTAATCATTTTTGATTTGGGAGATTGCAAATGAGGTTGTTATGAAAGTGAAATGAAAGCATCGTGATTTCTTCAACAACAAACATAAAAACGATATCTAAATATCCATTAATTTAAATGCACGTTCCATCTCACATACATGGCAAGGGCTAGAATTTTAATCCTAGTAAATTATTCTTGTAGAAGTCCTGCAAAGATTTGACTGCTCAGGCAACTTACGAATTCCACAATTGGCATTGTTGGAAATGAATGACAGTGTGACTTTGTCTGCAAGAACGATCGCAGACAAAGCGTCATAGTAATTATACAGATTGATGAGCCAGTTAAAAAGGAAACATTGATTTGTGTAGCCAATATGGATGAGACACCCCTCTGGATCTTCCTGGGCCTTAAATCCCTCCCGCCCCTCAGGATTTTCCAATTCCCTCCATAGGGGGGTATGCATATTTTCTGGAACCACACAATGGTTATTTATAACAATAATTTGTTGATGAAAATTTTTTTATAGATTCGAAACACAGAGAGTTCACATTGTCCACAATTGACAATTTTTAGAACTGGGTGTACATATTTAGAACTAACTATACATAATTATTGATTTATAACTCTTTATTATCAAACATGTAATTTAATATGAAAAATTTATAAATTATTAATTTCAAAACAACAATTTCCATGATACAGGTGTATCAATGTGAAGTCTTTACATATGAAATACTAACTAAGGTTTATAATTGTTAATCATATTATCATGGATAATTCTAGCAATCATGGCATTTCATTTAAAAATAAAGAATGTGCTGAATCATGAACAGGGTTGTCGATTGAAACAAGCCGGCAATTGAGTGAATAATGAATTTGACTGACTGTCGTAATCTGAACGCCAGAAAAAAAATTGTCCTGGTTGCAACTTATTAGGTCAGAATTGTTGCAACGTTCCTGCAGCTAACAACTCAGCAAATTTAAGACCTTTTTAAGACACTTTTTAAGACCTAAATTTGTAAAATTTAAAACCTAATACTCCTTAAATTTAGCTTCTGCAATCATTACATGATCCTAAATGACGACATCAGCAGACCAATAGTACATGTATATGAAAATGGGTATGTGTCATCATTCTGTTCAATGCCTGGTGTGGAAAACGACTGCTGAACCACCTGAAAACTTTCACAATTTATGCTTTCATCAAGAGTCTTTTATACAACTATCTGAAAAAAATTGAGAATAAGAAACAAAAAATACATCTGAACAAAGTTTAAGACTTTTTAAGACCTTGAGGATGAATTTGTCCAAATCTAAGACATTTTCAAGGCCTTGAAAATAAAAAATAAAAATTAAGACTTTTTAAGGCTTCAAAATAATAATGACAACTCCGCTGAAAATGTTCAAGCTGAGATAGATCCATTTATAAGTTTTGGATACAAAGTCAAAAGTTTCACTTCCTTTTTAGCAGTTGAACACAAAAAATTATTAAAGGTACATGTACCTTATCTCAAGCAACTGCTTTTATTTAGTTTTTAGTTTGTCTTTATAAATACAGTAGGTTTAAGTCTTCATCCCGTCTCCAACATCTGTCGTAACAAATTGTACTTTGTCTTGTATTTTTAAAAGTAACAGATTGAAGTAATTCACAGTCAATGAGTCATTTACCTCTTCATGATTAAGTAAATAGCAACAGCTATCAACACAACTCCTGCCACACACCCGGCGACAGCAAGCGAAATCACAAAGTACTTTGGTTGGGCTCTCTCTATTGTTTTACTCCCTTTAACTGCGGCATACTTCTTGCTCTGAAAACAAAACAGACAAGATTATTAGATAATTATGATGACTTTCAGCACACAACGCTATTAAACTGCTTAATGACTTCAAGAACTGATAAGAACAAAATAACTGTGTTAATTTTAAATCTAAAATGAACTCCTCTTACGCCATCTCAATGTTATTATATAAAGGAGAGTTTCAACATGGAAATTGACAGAAAGAAGATGGTAGTCGCAAAGCCTTATAAACAGCTGTTTCACTGAAGGGATAATTATCTTAAGTTTTAATTTGTGAAAAATATTATAATAATTATTGTTTGGCTTTAACTCTAAATATTACAAAATTACTTTGAATGTTTTTCAGATGAAAACATGTGGAATATTGACAAACATTGCTCAAATAAAAAAGATGTAACACAATTTTATTAAGTTGCAATTGCAATATTGAACACAAGTTTAAAAGGAATAAATTATTTTAGTCTGATACTTTATAGTAAATTATGTTGAAAATTTATTTAATATGTTAAATAGCTGTTTGATGAAGTTGTATCCATGGACAAGGAATGTATTGGTTAGACCGAAATGCCAGTTTATATAATTATTGTAGCTGAGTTAATTATCAAACAAGAAATTATTAAGTTTACAAATTCACTTTAAAATACAAAATATACTTGCCTATTATTATATATTTCTTAAACAACATACATATTAAGCAGATGTAAAACTATAACCCCTACTTGTCAAAAAGAATGTTTTATATTAGACCGTCACTATGAAATCTTACACAATATCATTCAGCAAAATGTCAGGAATGTCTCATTTTCATGGTTAGTCCAATATTATGCTCAAATTCTGTGAATTAAGAAGGTCACACAAATATACAGATAATATAAATGGTGTTTTTGATTTACATAAACCAGAAAGCACCAGTTGGCAAGTTGGAACAGAAAATATTGTAGTTTGAAAGAGTGCAGGTGAAAAACTGGTACAAACTGTTAGCAGTAGGAAACGAATAGTTGAGTTCTGAAAAAAGTTAGACAGTCCAAGTTTTTAATCTAAAACAACCAAGAAACTGAGGAATTAAAATTTCTAATTGACAGATTTACTTAAACTGAAACAAAAATATGAATTCATTTTCTAGCAAAATATGCTCAATAGGAGATGAAGTTTTCCCCACAAAATACCTTACTGTATGATGAGAGATCAACTACAATCTGCTCAAGAGAATACTCGCCCAATATATAGCTTTTTCTGACAACAAACATCCAACACACATTGCACTACTCTCAGTTCAGTCTCACTGAATGAACAAAGAGGCTCGTCTTGATCAGGAATTATTAAATATTCATACAATGCAAATCACTGAAAACTTGAATAATTATCTGGAGCACAGGTGATCTCGTGTGGTTGTGTTTTAAGTACATTTTATCCACAATCAAATGTCATGCAATCCTTAAATGTTTTACTGACATAAACAAAAACTATTATTAATACTGACATTACTTTTTTCCACCAAAGCCTCAGACGTCAATACACATACTTTTTAAAATTGTTCTGTCTGATATGGCATACACATTGGTGAATTAATGAATGACTGACTCTGTCAAAGTTTTAACTGAATCCTCAAAACTATAAAATGATGTATTACCCAATGGCATTTAGTTTATCTGCAGTTCTCAATTAATTTTTCTCATTATTGGAAATGTCAGTAACTAGTCAACATACACATCCAGTACAATTATATAATTGCAATTCTATTCCATGGCACCATGTCTTAACATTTTCACTTCCTTAACTGCGAAATGATTAGCTGCTAAAATTTCATCACCAGTCTCCTTACTTCATATAATTATGCTTATGTAGCCAAGTTGAGTTTTTAACTCAAACTTAAAATGATTTAAAGTCGAACTGCGTTTTTGAGAGGTCACGAATTATCCTCACATAGGATCCACTTGTTTATCTGTATGTTTTCTCGAGTGCAATGTGTAAATAGGATTTTACAGGAGACATTGCGTAGTGTATTTGTTCCACAGTGTAATAGAGATGTGGTCCGTAGTTTCGTGGATTTCATACAGTATTCGGTTTTTGATATCTCAATACACAGTAATTTAAGTTTTTCCAACTTGCTATTTACTCCGGATTGTGAATTGCTATATTTGGTAACGTACACGTGATTTGTCGGTCACGTTACCTGACGTGTACATCTGTATTTGACAAGTGTGTCACGTATTAAAATTTAGTTCTGCTCCGGGATTTGTTGAGTTGAGTTGTGTTTTTGAGCTCTGCTCAGGACTCTTTTTATGTTTGTTTTATTTGAACTCTCTGTCACAACCTAAACAGTAGTTTCACACAAACTACGCTCACAAAAGAACCTCTTACCACCCGGCCGGTCACACTTAGTATACACTTAACCTAACACAACATACAGTTGCTGGAATTGGTGAACAATTTCTTAATCTCACTGCAACTAAGCTGATGAAGGTGAAATGTAACGATTAGTTTAATTGGCAAGGACTTAAGTTGCTGATTGTTTAAAAGTCTTTTAATTCCTGGACAAAGAACAACAAACCATCCCTGACAGTTAGGTATTATGAGATGACGACAGACAGAGAAAGAAAACGAAAGGGAAAGTTACAACTGCCCTCAACAGATGTACACACATAATTTTAACTCTATGTGACAAAATGACAAATGATCACGAAAGATCACAAGGGCATTAAAACTACTACATAGTTTTGTGTTTCAATTTCTAACACATAAACATATTGGCTGATCAATCGTTCTTGATTTCAAAGAGAACAAATAAATAATCTTATTAATCATGCTTACTTGGCTACATCATGATAAATCAATTCAATAATTTTTATACTGATACTACAAGGGGGGGATAGATGTTGATAAACTTGGTGGATGCTGTCAAAGGATTTATAATAAATTTTTAAAATAGTTAACTCAGAAGGTACATCTACCTACTTCTACTCTTTTGTTACAAATTTTTAGAGTTCAATTAGTAGTCTATTCTTTCAAAGATTAGGTTATGCTTCCATCTCCGATCTATTTTTGTGAAAACAGACAAAAAACGTAGACAAAAAAACTCAATTTTCCTAAATAAGAAAATGTTGCAAGATAGTACAAAAAATTTATTGTAAAGACTTGTACTTCTTAATCACGCAAAACTTACAACAATTAAATTTGAAACTCTTGTCTGACTGACTAGCCAGCTTCCAAGTAGCATGCTGGTAAAACAAAAACCAAAATATCTGCTAAGCCTCAATTTCTCTTTCCTCAACATTTTACTCCTGTTGTCTAGTCATTCCATGTTATATTACTGCCCAAAGACACACATGAGACAGCTTTGTAACAAATTGATATAAAAATTATATATAAAGTCAACTGGATGGTTTTTTTGTAATTTTAAATTCACTGATCTTGAACCACATATCTAGTGTACTTGTTTAAAGCAATAAATTTTTAATACAGTTTAGGACTACTGAATATCTGCCAGAATTGCCAACATTATGTTTTCATTTATTTTAATTAATATTTGATTAACAACTATCATAAGTTACTAACATTCCCAATGCTTTCTCTTTTGTTGGATAAATCCTTGTAAGCTCCAGCATCTTGGTTTTTCTTTGTAAATGTTGAAGAGATGAAGACAGATGGAGGAAGGAAAAGAAAGGGAAAGAAGAAGTCAATCAGGCAATCACCAGAAGAAAATTGGATGGCTTTGTTAGTAAAAGTAGTGTTTATATTTAGAAACAGTTATGTATTATAATTATCCTTGGTAAACGTTTTGAGTACATAAAACGTTTCAAAATTATTATAAAGCGATTTTCTTTTGACCTTGAAAAATGCATTCAATACATGGCTGCTTACTTTTTGTTTTGTTTTTCTACCAATGCCAGGAAAGAGAAATTCAATTAGAAAGACCATCTACAATCCTAGTAACAATTTTAACACACCACTGTTTGAAGTCCAACATAATAAAATTATCTTGCTTGTTCAAACATATTATAAAATAAAATATGTAAGTCCCTCTGGTTATGAGCAGACCATTTTACAACAAAAATTGATCTGTTTACAAGAAAATATCTAAGGCTGCTCTCCTTTTCTCAACACCAGGCCAAAATAATTTTATTTCTTGGTTGACAAAATCAAAATAACGTCGACTGCTAAAAAAATCCTTAGAAACATAATTCAAAAGCTCCAGGGCTTGGAAAATTTGATGTTTTGTGGTATAGTTTTTCACACTATGCACTGTACAGTCATATATTAGGCCAAATTCCTATTTTTCAAACCTGCTGAACTTGATTTCTGGAATTAAAAAAATAACAAGTTTTGGAATAATATAATTTGTATAAAAATAATGCTACTCACTGGTTGCTCATTTTCTGTTGTTGCTTGCAATATGTGCATCCCACTGTTTTTCGCAACATGGTCCTTCACACTGCCATCTACACAGCAACAACAGTAAAAAATATGATCAAATAAAACTCTATCATTAAGGTTTAAATTGAGGTTTGAAATTCTGTGAGAAATTCAAAAGCAAACTAAACCCACAGTTTAGAGCAATAGTTAATATGTACTGGAACAAGAAAACTGATGACTAGACCTGAAATGTTTTGAATTATCAGGAAAAGTCCTTTGATAGTAATTAAGGAGTTAATAACTATAACATAACTGAATTTAGTGTTTAACTAAAATTCACCTTACAGGTAACTAAACCTTACTTTACTAGAAGGTTCCACGAGCCTTTTCCAATGAATGTATGTACAAACAATTTGGTCAAAACAAGAAAGCATTTTTTTCTATACTTCTAATCAAACATACATGACTGTATGAATAAATGACCATTGTGATAATATTTCACCATTTTTTTAGATATTAACCATTAACAGCTCTCTAAATATCTGCTATCTGTACATGAACAGATTACCTGAATGTCCAAACCTCCTTACCAGCATTTGAAATAAAACTGCACTAAATGAATTATCTGTCGCACACAAAACAATCAGTCTATATTAAAACAAAATCAACAGAGAACCAAATTTTCAGATATTACTGGTAGGTATTTTTCATTTCATTCAAGTTGAGCCAGCTGAACATACAAATTGAATTATTATCAAATGAATTCAATATGTAAAATTTAGCAAGAAAACGATAATTCCTTTGGTTTGATTTTTATGTTGTACTGATAAAATTAAGATCCAAAGATTTGGCCGAAGTAATTCAACTATTTCTAAACAATAAAATCGGAACAATACTTGACAGTATAATCATGATAACTCTTCCACATACACATGCACTGTTCTTTCTTAAAGCCAAGAATGAAAAACGTTTTTCTAAAAATTTGCAGTGTTCGCATAACTTATTCCGTTTGATTGGCACTATATGCAAATGTAATAAACTGAAACTGAACAAGATACCTTCATTTATTCTCTGTGCAACCTGATGTGGCTTCTCTGGGCTATATTCATTCTCTGCCAACTTCAGGTGAACTGCCGAGTCCCCAGATCTGTGAAATGATAAAGACTTTGACATTAACAGAGCCAGAGAGAGAAAACAATCTTGCATGACCATGTCAATCATGTCTTCTTATAGTCACTTGACCATAGAAATCTTGTTATAAGCAGTCCGATCAAGTGTCAATATTATGAACTCCTAGCAAAAAAAAATTGTCAAGACAATAAAACTGAATAAATTGAAAATAAATCTTTATTTTTATTTTAAGAAATCCAAACAAATAAACAGTCCAAACAAAAGTCAATATTATGAACTCCTAGCAAAAAAAATTATCAAGACAATAAACCTGAACAAACTGAAAATGAATCTTGTATTTTTATTTTAAGAAATTCAAACAACTGTCAATACCAATATTATCAACTCCTAGGGAAAAAAACATTTTGTTAAAATAACAAACCCCCTGAACAAACTGAAAAAGAATCTTGCATCTTTGTCTTAAGAAATCCAAACAAACAATATCAGTTCAATTTTGCTTCCATCTCTACAATGAAAACAATGGCAATTTTCTGGCAGGAGAAAATGCAGAAGGGGAGTGGGAGTAGACAACTGTCTGAGAAACACACAAGTTGGTGACTTCATTGACAGTGTATTATCAAAAAAAAATTATATGATTTTTTTACATGTCTGAACATTGTTTGCCCAAGGAAATTCTTTTTATGCAGTTTTAAATCTTACAGTATGAATACAGCCAAGTTTAAAAATGGTGAATGTTCAATTAGAAAGCAAAATATTACTATTAATATCATATGTGACAAATTACTCCTTAGTTTTGGCGCGAAATTTCAGCATTAATTTATAAATTCACATGTGAAATTACAGTGTAAGAAATCCAGCGGCGATTTTGAGTGTAATTTGTCATTCATGATGTTAAAAGGTAACCAAATGGCAGACTCGTGAAATTAGAAAATAATTTCACTTGCATTTTGTCAAAATTCTAATAATTTCCCTTGCCTAAAGGCTCGGGAAATTATTAGAATTTTGACAAAACGCGCGTGAAATTATTCCCTAATTTCACTCGTCACCATTTGATTACCCATACTAATTAACCCTTTCATCCCAAAATACAACAAATATAATATTATACTCTCCATACTTTCCTTCTAAAAAGGTGGGGAGGAACTTACTTTTTGTATTAAATGGCTTGAAATGTATGATCAATTCCTATATTCTCACAACAAAACAACTTATGTTATAATGATATTGTAGGGAGAAGATAGACATTGATAAACTGGGTTAAAACAAAATTTTACAGCTACTCTACAAAAATGTTCAACACAATTTGGTTCTGGTTTCTTGATGTTATACATTGCCTTAGTTTGTATTTATAATCAGAAGGTTCCATATTTTTTCAATGTTATTTTTTGCTGCACAAAATTTGTTATCTCGTAATTATGGGTTTAGTTTAAATTGGCTTGAAATTGTGTTAAGAACTAACAAATTATGGATAATTGTTTAATTCAAACTGGATCAAATTAAATTAAAGTAAATTTTCTATTAGTTGTAACTACCAACAATTAGATCAAATAATTATGTCAGTAAGGCTAAATTAAATGGATTTATTCTCAAAATCAATTTTAGTTTTAATTTATGAAATTGCAAGGATACTAAACTAATTGACTAATTATATTTATTTAAGAGTGTTTTTTTCTTTTAAAAGTAAATTATACATTCAACTATTTTGTTTTTACTATTAATACTAAAACAATTATCACCATAACAACTATTGATAATTATATCAAACCTGTCAGTTTATAGTTTAATGGGTTATTCTCAATTTATTCATTTTAAATTTCAATGCATAAAACTACAAGGTTACTGATAATAGTGCTGTAGCTAGCAAAAAAGGTAGACAAGGCAAATTTATTATCCAAGAAAACATAAATCGTAAAAGAGACCTGGAGCTTATGTTACTATGATAGTGCTTGTTCATTTTGACTTGCCCAAAATTTGTTTGGCTGCAGTTTTTATACTTAAAGATATTGTCCAAGCGTGCATTGGCCAAAAAACCCAAAATGATTGAATTGTTAATATAAAAGAATAATTATTTGATCAACAGGATTTACAAAATGCTGATTAGAAATGTGGTTTGGCTTTGAAGTGAACAGCTACAGCTACAAAATAATATTTATTCTTCAGTGATTTGAATTTATTTTAATTACTTTCTGCAACCTACTGTTTTAATGAGATTTTAATGTTACCCAGTTTATTCTTACTTCAGTACAGTAAACATGGGTGATGGGGCGTTTATCCAAAGCGCACTCTCTAGCGACCTTGTAAGTTTGTGCACATCATCTCCAGATACACTGTGGGGATTGATTTGCACACAAGATGAAGTAAAGTATTAATTATTATTAAAAGTACTGTACTCTTGTTAAAAAGGTAATAAAGCTCAGACATTATCAACGATTTTAAATATTCCTGTTTGATTTATTAATAACACTTTTTTATTTTATTTATTTAATTTTTATTTAATATTAAATTTTCAAGTATTATTGCATCTTGAAATTGTTGTTTGTTTGGCCAAATTTTAGTTTACAGTATGTTTTATAAACATTATAAAAAAGCACTGATAATTAGTGATAGAGAGAATCCCAGTTATCAAAATTGGATTCACTTTGTGTCCCACAAATGACTGATCAGCTTGGTTGTTCAATAACACAACATGTAAAACTTTTTCAACCAAAGAAAGTTAATAACTAAATAAATTAACAATATTCTTGTCATGCATTTGTGGATGCTAATGAACAATCTGTATAAATTATCTGTTCATCTTAAAACTTTAAATCTGAGTGTTTCTAATATTGTAAACTCACTTTTTGTCCAGCAGAGCGATCTTGATAACAGGTTTTTCTTGATTTGTCATAACTGGAAGGAAAGATGTCAAATCGACCACATAGGGTTACCACAACTTAATTAAAGGTATAGTTGAAAGATAATGAATCAAAACTGAACAGTAGCTCAACTCTGATTTCTCAGCTCACCCTATTTTTCCTGCCAGCCCGAATTTGCTTCTTTTAATTATTGTTGTATTTTCAATGGAAGGTGTACTTTCATCGTCTCCCTGTCTGTTTTTCTTTTTACTAATACTGTCTGTCTGTCTGTACTTACCGGTACCAGTTGTCTGTCCATCCCTGTCCGTTTACCACAGGGATGTAGAGGATACTCCCCCAGTCCACAAGGGTGAGTTTTGATTTGGGAGATTTGAGATTTGGCAAGCAACTAAAACTTGTTAAATTTTACTGTCTGTTTACTGTCTGACTAGTACATGCATGTTTGTTGAAAATGCTTTTCTTCAAGTCCGAGTGGCCGCAACAAGCCAAAACTTCAATTTCAAACTCTGCAACCATTTGACTTTCCATCCCCCTTTTTGCCCCCCACCCCTCCTCTCTACTTGTCATGTATCATTTCTTACCTTCTTCTTTAGATACATCATCCACATCATAATCAGTAAGAATTGGAACAAAACTGTTTTTGAACAGTTTAACGTCCTCTTCTCGCTTCACAGTATTTGGAATGTCAACTATAGAGCTTTGCTCTTGAGACTTGAAAAAGTCTTTCACTTGTTCAAAATTCTCTGCAGCTCTCCGATCTTGTCTGAGACCTTTCTTGACTTGGTGAACTTCTCCCTTAACAAGAACTGTGTTGTGAGATGAACCCAAAGTCCGACTTGCTTCAGATTCCTCATTTTTTCTTGGCTTACTTCTTTCTTCCAGGGTATCACGTTCTTTTGAATTCTCCTCTTGTTTGTCACTTGGTTTGAAATCACTAACACGCTTGCGACTATCTAAATTACTTTCATCCTTACTCCCTAAGGATTCTCGTATATGTAATTGAGACTTTTCATCATCTAAATGCCTATTATTTATTCTGTCCCAGTTTTCAAGAGATTCTGGTGGAAGTCTATGACTAGAGCCATATTCTCTGTTAGAAACATCCTTGCCCCAGTTTTCTGTAAAAATTGGAGGAAGTGGAAGTGGCTTTGAGCCTCTTATGTCACTATTCTCCTGTTCCGCAGATTGTATTGATAATGATTTGATAAGATTTCTGTCCTCAAGGGTTGGTTCATGGTCATAGTCTTTTTCAGCTTCAAGTTCATTGTTATACCCTCGAGTCTTCTGACCATCTGTAACAGAACAAATGATAATATATATCAGCTACCAAAGGAATGAGTTAAGGTACCACAACAAATAAAAAAATTAATGATGATAAAGCATAATTTTAAAAAGATACTAACAAACCACTGAATTGAAAAACATGTACAATAATTATATCCATCAACAATTTTTTTCCCAAAACCTTACCATAGTCTTGAAAACTACAACAAGTAATTTGTAAGTTCAGTTCACTCATCATTTCAGATGACTATTGCTGGTTTTCACTCAACCCCTGGGGATTCAAATGACAAAAGGTATGGCGGCCATGTTTGTGCCCCTAACAAAAGAAACTAATTACAACTCCATT
>JAOBYE010182551.1:0-17800 GCA_025403585.1 Parazoanthus swiftii
CACGCGCCGATTTTTTGTCGGCGTCAAAAAATCGGAGGTCTTACGACAAAAAATCGGCTCGTGTGTAGCGGCCTTTACATTCTTAAGAAACAAAATTATTGCTGTAAATTGTTATTTTACTTTCATACCTAAGAGTACACTGTTTACATGTATACGAGCAATCTTTACTTTAAAATTATCAGTATTCAGTTTTCAAATTGGCAATAATTCTTTAATTCTGATACGTTTAAAATTTACGTTTCACCTGAACCAGAAGTTTCGCGAGGTAAACGGGACAGGATTGTCCGTATGATTCAAATCGTTTTCCAGTTTCTTGGAAAAAACTTTGGACGCTTAAATTTCTAATTTCTTAGAAGACTTTTAAACAAGTACAGGGCCTTATAAAAATGCGGTCGAGTTTTAAGATTTTCAATTGGACGACCAATGTGCCACTTTAAAACTTTCCCTTATTTCAGTTCACCGAGGATGCAAAAAAGAGAGTAAGTCAATCTAATCTGGCTGAGCTCTTGGTACTCTGCCCCTAATGGGTGCCTTTTTCATGGTCACGATATATTAAAGGGTCACTAAAATTGGCATTTTAGCATCAGTGGAGAATAAGGTTGGGCAGGAAAGAATTCAGAGAAACACTGAAGGCCGATCCGCGACGAAAAAAGAGGTCAAGTACCTTGACTTTTCTCCCAGTCCTGGACTTTTTCCCACGTCAAGGATTAACCCTGGTTTTCTGAAGACGGCATTCTGGTACATGAAAAAGTTGGTAAAAGCAACAGCTACATGTACATGTATATGAAACCTTGGTACTGTTTTTGTAGTAGGAATATGAAGGGGATAAAATCTAGGGATGTTAAAGGGATGTCTTTTCAGACAAAAATAGTATGTAACTTTATTGAATATCCCCCTCCCCCATCATCCCAGGTTGAGCGACATGATTTTACTCCCTCAGTGAGCTGGAAAGAGCAAATATTTTTACTGGTAAGTACGAAAAGGCATATAGTTAAACGCCACGACTTTCTATCGAAAACCTTTCAACAATAGCATCATGCTCGATCAACTATGATTTTATGTTTATTTCATCGTTCTGTTATTATCCGGAATCTTACCATCAGACCTTGATTTACGTACTAGGTACTTTACTTTACTTTGACTTAATGATAAGAGTTTTAAGAAAAATATTAGGCTCCCAATGATAGTGTTTGAAGTCACTTTAAAACAATATTTGCATCCTGGAGGTTCTGACAAAATAAATTTAGTCTATTTTCAAAGTTACTTGTGCATAGAACTTTAATTATGCAGCAAAAAAAACACTTTGAGCAACTTGGCAATTAACTTCAGCAGTGACGAATATTGATGATTGGTAGAAAAATAATGGTGATCAGTAATTGTAAATGATGCTATATTCCATTAAAGTTTGTACAGAGAAAATCAGGTTGTATGTCCTGCTCAATTTTTAAGGGTACAACACAGTAGTAAGGTCATCAACACTGTCCTCAATGACTGCATCATCAACTGGCAAAACCAACATCCTCCTTTCATGATCATAAATCAACAACAATGCTCTATAATTCGCCATTATTTTCTATCAATCTCCAAAATTCAGCATTCTTGGAAAACTATCACTGATCAGACTGGTGCCCAAGTTGCTTTTAGAATTTCTTGTATGTAAGCAACATTTCTATGGTATCTATGCTTGTCTATATGGTTTTTTTATGGTAATTAATCATGATCCATTTTTCGTCACACCATTACAAGTTGTGTCAGTTTGAGAAAAGAATTTGTGACATTGAAAGAGTTTGTTTTCCGGAAGATCCAGCAATTTATCAGCCTCTGCAATATCAGCGTGTATTGCCTCCACTAAGGCCTCTGCAAGGAAATTGACAGGCGTTAGGAAATCAAATATGGCAAAATAAATGGCATCTACCAATTTACAAACCCTTTCAAATTCCCCTTCTCACTGAGGATGTCCATCAAGTGGAAGTTTTCCTACTGGGTATAAAATGTGTGGATCAAGAAAAGGGTTTGTACTTGAAATCTCCCTTCCCTTACCCCCTGGAAATTCTGGTTCAGGCTTGCAGTTTTCAATATCAATTTTAACTTCTGACATTTTTGATATTGCCTGGAACTAATTAATTGAGATTACCTGGGTTATTAAGGAAATGGCCATGAACAAACCACTTGATAGTCACTCAGCTAGACGTAACCCTAACTCTAAATCTAAGTTCACTTTCCATTCGTCAAGTCTTGCTGTTATGACCAGTTTGTTCCTAGATGAAACACACAAGTTCAGGGTTGGAAAAATCCACTAGCCTCAGACTCCTGGGGCAAGTAGATTTTGCTGTCAGACTAGCAAAAGAAGTCATGTGGAAGCCCGACAGTCTAGCAGTTTTTCAGAGCTGCTGGTCACACATCATGCAACGTGCAATGGACCTCTGCCAGTGCAACCTTGTTAGCAGCTTACAAGTGCCTTTGAATTGTTTAATAAGAATCTTACCTATCAGACTTCGGGCAAGGATCATACTGTACTTGCTAGTTCTCTGCTAACACCTAGCTCAGTGAATAGCAAGGAAGGGATGGAATATTTAATGATACTTACCTAAACTTGAAAAACTTTTCTCTGGCCTGAGGTATCCTAAAACTACAACACTGAGTTCTGATCCATAAAAATCTTCTTCAAACTGGTGCATTATATGTGTTTCCTGAAAAAAAATGGAGGTAAAGAATCAGATAATAATTAGGTCTTGCAGTTCTAACAAAATTCAGCAATGAGTTAGTTTCCAACCAAAAAAACATGAATTATTGACCCTTATTAGTCCACTTTTGTAACTGATATATATATATACAGCACATGTACAAGTTAACTTTGGATGAGACTACTCAATAAACGAGGTTAGCCAGTATCTGTACTTGATATATTTTTTAATTTGTCCTTAGTACACCTGCCAATATTGTAAAATAAAACATAGCCTCTGTGTTGTTGCTAAACTGCTCCATCAGGGTGGGGTTGGGGGAAGGAGGGAGGGAGGCAGGGGTACATGCACTCTGGCTTACCTGTATCATATGGTGAAAAAGACATTTTATGTCACTGTATTTTTATGTTAAACATATACTAGTATATATTACACAACTTTACTGACTTGAGACTACTGGTAGTTACTTGTAACCCTTTAAATCCCAGACAGTTTGTCAATACATCCATGCATATCTATTTCTTCTCCTCACATTATCATTTAAGGTAAACTAAATGTAATCATTTGGGAGAATAAAGAAATCAATAATCAAATCCAAATTTTCTAAGATGAGATGCAAGATTCTCTAGAAAATAATATTATATGGCCACAAGTCATGAGAATTTTACAATATACTAGCTGGCATTGTTTGGAGTAAAAATGGTTACCAGGCAGTACACAAGATAATGGAATGAAAACTCTAGCTATGGGTCAGTATAGTATTTGTATGAACTCACCATAGATTTTTTCTTGTTATTATAAAAGGGGTTCCAGCCAACACTTACGACCATCTTATGGACATCTCCTCTGTCCACACAGGCCCAGCCGTAGTATATTCCAGTGTCAAATGACTGTGGCAAATGCTCAACAACATCCTCTGGGTAATTTGCTACAGTAAAAATATATTAGTGATGTTTTAAAAACAACATGATTGTGTTTAATAGTCAAATGAATGAACTGGCCGAGAAAAACATATTAAGAAACTTGCTTTTAATGCTGAGTGATTTCAGCAACAATTTATGTGTTTGTATTTAAGCTGAACACTCTTGGATTTGCTCAAAATTGATGGGTCTTGGTGTACGAAAGAGCTGTACATACAGCAAGTGCATAATTGGTATACTTGTGGTTGACTTGGTTGAATCAAAATCAATCATTCATGATAAGGTCACAAGTTAGTGGGAATTATTTTAAATCAAACATTTGAAAAAACCTCACGTAATAAGGAAAACACAAAGAATGTTACATTTTGCTACATTTACTTAAGAATTAAGTCAAGCCAGGACCCCTACAACTAACTCAAAGTTACAGTGCTCAATAAATCTTACAAACTTGACATATGGTTGGAAACTTTGATAATTATACAAACTAGGGTCAGCTTGGTGATATGAACACATGCGCCATATGAATAGTATCTTGGAGGGAAGGGCAGAGGGCTGAAAGCAGGCTAAACTAAAGCCCCCTCCAAAGATGATAATCAGAGAACTTCAGAAAAAATGCATATGGCCATGCTGTCCCTAACTGATCAGTGCAAGTCCTTTGATAGAGGAATTTATATATTTGACCACTAATAGTGTACATTTCGTGCAATCTCGGTGAGAATAATTCTCAGTATTTCCACAATCGTCTATATTTGCACTGTACTACTGCTTTGGAAGTGTTAAAAATTTAAAGTTATGTTTGAACAGCGTTCCTTTTGTTTTTTCTCATGTTTTACATGTATGTTTTAAAATAGCACGAGTTCCCTTCGGCTTCGTGAAAGAAGCGATCCACGTTAACATGTACTATCGAAAGCGATCTTGTTTCGTATATACTTTCTTCTTTACAAAAGACGTTAACTGGTGCAAAAGACTGAGGATTTCTAGAGAGAAAGAGTAGCAATAAAATGCACTATAAATACAATTCGTTGTACTATAAAATTACTTGCATTTCTACTGGCCAAGCAGAGAAATAAACAATAAACACGGCGATCTTTGATAAACCAAGTTTCAAACCAAATTTAAAGTATCCAGTGTATCAAATCATGTTCCAAAATGAATAAACCCACAGTAAAATCAAATCGAAAACAATGAAGTAACTAATATATTTGAATGACATGTTGTGCAAGATTTGAAGAGTCGAATTTCACAACATTCCCTGCGCTTTTGAGACCTCAGGATCTCTTGCCATACGTACCTGTTGGAATACCCAATTCCTTGCTCCCTCGCCCAAAACCTTTTACAACCTCACCTCGGACAAACAGTGGTGTTCCGTGGTGGGTTTGGGAAGAAGAAGGCATGAATTTGAAAGAAAAACTTCAACTTCTTAACCCAAAGAAAGTTCCATACACGAGTTGAATCGTTCGATCACTCGAAGAGACTGGTGTTGACAGCCTCGTTTCAGGGCAATCAGTCTGATGCCGGTATAACACAGAATATTCTCAAAAACCAAGAAATGCATCAACTCTCTAAAATATGAAATTGTGCGTCATTATTTAAACAGTTTCCGAGAATGCCGGATTCAAACTTTTGAAGTATACATTCGATATTGTGAACTTGGATCGAAGATGAAACTGTTGCGTCATGGCAACTGAGCTAACTTACAACGAGTACAATAACAAAATATGGAGGAATTCTCCATGCTTAATAGCATCATATCCTATGGAATGGGTTAAAAGTTCCAAAATACTGTCCGAACTGCTGAAAGACTGTCTCACCTGTGGGTATTCCCAACTCTTTCCCTCCTCGCTTGAAGCCTTGCACAACACTTGCACGTAAAAACGTTGGCCAAATGACACTGCGAACGGAATCGCTAAATTTTCTGGATATCCGAAGCACGTCTCTGTTTCTCGAAGGAGAAGCCGGAAACTTCTGTAGGCGATGCATAAGTACGTAACGTGTTCGAAATCCAACAGGAATGCGAGATTACTGTGGTACGTAGTCGTAGACTATACGCACATGATGTGCCGGAGAGTATCAGTTCCTCTGTGTTGCCATTCGATACCACTTTATCCGTAATTTTGGGGGAGGGGATCGGAAAGCTTGGCCGGTTGGAAGAGAGGGGAGGGAGAGGGCTTTGCCGTATAGTATTACTTTAGTTTAATTGTTTTCAGCAAATAACGGCACTTAGAAAGAGGCCCTATTAGGGTGGATCATAATATCTCGTATCCCTAAAATTTTTGCTCCAAATATCCCGTATCCCATTAATTTTTTGATATATAAGCTTCCCGGTAATTCAAATTTAAAGTCTGCAAACTATCTCTATTTTTAAAATAGAAATTTCATGTTGTTTACTGAGGTAGTTTTGACTACTGTGACACTGAATAGGAAACATAGTCTTTATAAATTTTCTATTACAAACACAAGCGCGCGTGAACACTAAAACAGGCAAAGGGAAAATGGTACGAAAACGGCAAAAGAAACAAAATAATTATCTTATATTCTTTGTGGAAATTTACAATATCTTATCAGTCTATATACCGATGCATGATTTCTACACATCCCGTATCCCTATAAGCCATTTTCTCAATCATGCGCAGAGTAACTTTAGCGCTTCACTTGGCGGACTACACATATTGGAAACATGGCATATAATGTTAAGAAAGAAACAAGTCTATCGATTGCTTTCGAAAGAAGGTAAAAGATAAAACCTTAAATATGCCACAGAATGATGTAAACAGGGGTTGTGACCACCAGCAAAACCGTTACTTTGCTCTGCGCATGATTGAGAAAGTAGCTTAAAACTTTTTCCTCGAACATCCCGTATCCCAGAAACCCCTAATACGGGACCTCTAGAAACATTTCTTGGTATCAAGCCGCTCTGCCTTTTGTCTAATATTAGATAGGTTTGACAATGATCTGAAATTGGGTATCGCTTTTGGACGAGATTAGCATTGGGGGTTTATGTACCGTATTGTACATCCAGTTTTTGTAGGGCCATAGCCTCCGGCTCCATGAATACTGTTCAGTTACCAGATCCACGTGTGGCCGAGTACGTATGCCAGTGGCCTGGTCCGAGGGCACACGTGACGGAACGGTGGTTGTTGAAGGTCGAAGGTTCTTGTTCTTGTGTTGTTGGAATGTTCAAAGTATTTCCAATCGAAACATGCCTACTTTATCGAATGAACAACGTGTAGCCATTGCAGTAGGAATTCCTGTAGCTGCAATTTTGTTGTACCTTCTTTTCAGAAGGCTGCGGCGCGATGAATTTGACGACGAAGAGGACGATGTTGAAGACGAAACAATCGACGAAGTTGAAGAAGTGGCTTCGACCTCGGAAAGTACAATCGAAGTCAAAGTTCCGAGATCTGCAGTTGGAGCAGTTATTGGTAAAGGTGGTGTAAATATTAAACGAATACAGAAAGAATCTGGAGCCCGCTTAAATTTTAAGGATGATGAGGACGAAGAAAGTCCCGAAAGAACAGCCATTGTTCGAGGAGAGCGAGAAAAGGCGAAGAAGGCAGAACTGCTTATCAAGAAAGTAATTGCACAGCAACCAGTCGTTACAACGGAGGAAGTTTATGTGCCTGTTGAGGCTTGTGGGAGGATTATTGGTAGAGGAGGGCAAAGTATTCGTCAGATATGTCGAATTTCAGGTAATGCGTCAGTCGAAACAAAAATTAAAGTATATGTTGATTTTATATTCATTCAGCAATGTACATAAAGATAGATAAATTTGACCTTTATTTAAAAAAAAACTGGAAAGAAAATAATCTCTACAGATAGTAAATCAGATAAATGAATTTTTATATATAAGTGCATTTATTAGTGGACCAACGTTGTTAATGTTGGATTACAATATTAATAATATTTTTAATGAACAAACAATGCAGGAAAGTAAGATGAGAAGTTGGACCAATCAAGTACAGTATGATCCAACCTCCATCCATTGTAATCTAACAGGGACTAAGTTTTAGCTGCGCAAATATTAACTGAATGTCGTCAGAGTACAGAAACACCTTTTGCACAAGCTGAGAACTGAAAGTGAGAGCTAAACATCAGTTGGGGTGGTCCCCCAAAGATGATCCCCCAAAAGAATCTTGGACTTTAGGGTCTCTCGAGCACACTTTCCTACATTTTAAGACCAACTTCTTGTCCCTCGTCATCTCTTCTCATTTCCTCTTCTAGTGTTTTTGCATTCAGACTAAGAAACATGCAGTTTCCTCTAATATTAATTTTGGTTGATTTTATTAGAAATATCAATTTTGAACACAAAATTAATGCAGGTTTTTCTACAGTTTTGACAGGTCTGGGCTCAGGTTTCAATGTTAAAATGCAGGTCAAACCTGCAAATGGTGGGTTGCTTGGGGTCTATGATAATGTATCCAACAATATAAGATGATGGTGGGCCAATTTGTTGGATTTGTTTTATCAAGCTCTATGATTCATTTTTAAAATATTTTTATTAATTATTATTTTATTTGAAACACACTGTGACACTTGTAATTTGCAAGTACAGCCACAGTTATTATTTCAGTTTCCCAGAACAACGGCTATGCTTTCCAATTACAAGACAGTGTAGAAATGTTTAATTTATCTATAGTTTGAAGTCTTTGAAGTTAATGAGGATGTTTTTGTGAAAGTTTGTTATCTATGACATCTTATTTAGTATTTGCTTGAACAAACTTTGAACACTACGGGATGATCATTAAGACTTTCAATCAACTAATTACATTTGTTTGCTAATATATGTTTTTGTTGGTGAGTCAGATAGATCTTCAGCTTGACCCCTGAGGATTGATCCCTTTTTTTCTTGCTGATAATATCACGCAGTTTGGATATACTGTACTAGAGTCACATTATTTCTCAGCTCAAATTTAAGTTCAGCTCAGCGAATTTTATAGACCAGGAAAAAGACAGCCCACCAACTTGATAATCAGGGTAGTTGAATACAAGTCCTTAATTTATCCAGGTCTCAATTTTTACGGTAGTCATGAAATCTTTTGTGGGACAACCAAAAGTAGTAGCTTAGTCGTCCTTTGGACAACTAGAACCAACTGATTGATATATGTTACAAGTTGATTTGGTTTGGCCTTACTTCTAGTCAAAACTTTAAATGGAAAAAAGTATAAAACCCGCTGAAACACTTATTATAGCTGTTTGAGTCACCTTTATTTAGGACGACCTTAACTTTTGAGGGACGACTAAAAAATAAATCTTGGTTGCCCCATGTACAACAAGAAATTTTCCTTAAAATTGAGCCCTGTTTACCTCAGATGTTTTTATTTAAAGTTTTAAGGACCAAAAGAGAAAACAAAGTGCCAAATGATTATAATGTACCCTGGTTTGCTTGCACACTGATATATTAAAGGGGCAAAAGTTACTGTGGAACGAAGTTCTGAACTGGACAGCCAGTCACCATTACGGAAAGTCACATTGACAGGCACAGCGGAGCAAATCCTTCATGGCAAATGTTTGTTAGAAGAGAAGGTGACAGAGGAGGCAAGTTTTGCTGCTCAAAAGGGAGCCACAAGGAACTCCTCAGGGCGAGGTTATCAACAGAAGAAAGGTACCATACCGTAGCATTGTTTGTAAACCTGTGCTGCTGTGTATAGGGCAATGAGTAGTTACTAGTATCATAAATATTTATCAAAAAACTGATTGATTAAGTAAATTATTTTTGTTAGATTTGTTTTACTTACATGTACAGTACATGGATATAAAAACTGTTAAATACTTTTATTTTTTGGTTTTTTAGTTAATTGAAACCAAAATGTAAATCCATGATTAAGTTCAGTCAACAGTTTCATTTTATAAAATTTCATAAAATGCCAAAAAACAGCTCTATATCAGGCATTGTCATTGATGTTTGCTTTGATGACCTGGTTTTCATGTACAATGCATTGGCCATCTGAATAAAGTGTAAAAATTGTATGTATATAAAATTTGTAAACAAATTTATGGTAATATCAACTATAAGATAATGTGACTAATTTTGTGGGCAGAGACACAAACCAGGATTTCATATCCTCTGAGTAAATTAAATACAGCCCTTGAATCCTCATTCCTCCCAACTTCATGTGATGCCTTTTTTGTCTAAGTTGTTGAAACTAAAGTTTGAAAGTAATACTTGCTCTGTGTTATTTTTGTAACTATGTAGATTTCATCGGTAATTCCCTCATAGATACACTGTATGCTTAATGCTATCCAAAGAATGTGAGACCTGCATATACATGTAGTTACCATTATCTGATTTAAAGTATTGAATTTATAGTAATTTTTTTAAATTTATATTTATAATGTTTGCAATACTCTATTCCACTACAGTAGTTCCTGTGATAGTGCAAGACACAGTCACTAAATTCCCTGATGGTTCAGATTATGTCAGGGTATTTGTGTCAGCACTGGAGGATCCCACCAGTTTCCATGTCCAGTTGATAACGGAGAATGCAGATTCACTGGAGGCAATGAATGCTGAACTTACAGCTGAGGTTGGTATTAATATAGCTAACAAATTCAGTATAATTTTTGTATGCCACAGATGAAAATCACAACAAGGTCATGGAGCTTTGACACAAACTTTAGTTTATACTTGAACTTTGTACAGTAATAGACCAATTTCGATATATTAAAATTCAGCCCGAAACAAAAGGCATCAACACGAGGCTCTGGGGAATAATCCATACAAACTCTGTATTTTCTTCCCCAGAGCCTCGTGTTGATGTCTTTTGTTTCAGGCAGAATTTTAATATATCAAAATTGGTCTATTGTGTACATGTAAGGTGTTTTAAGGAATTGAGATAATTGATGATTGTATGAATTCTTTTTTTCAGTTTTTTAATTCAGCTGATACATCTGTCATGAATGGATTTAAGACTGGGGACCTGTGCTGTGCTCCATTTGATGTTGATAACTGTTGGTACCGAGCTAGGATTACCAACATTAGTAATGACAACACAGTAGATGTGTTGTATGTGGACTTTGGTGACAAAGGTCAAGTTCACAAGAGTAGGCTCCGAGTTTTGAAGTGAGTGTAGTTATAGAATTTATTACAACTTATGATCATAGTTATTGATAGCACTACCAGAGCCTTCAGAACTTTTGCCCAGTGGATATGATGTACAATTGCTCACATTTCTTCAGTTTTGGTCTCACTTGAGTTGTAAGCAAATGCTGACCATAGGATTTCAGAGTTCATTATTTGACTTTTTTAGTTCAGCACCAAGTGCTCATGGGATAACAGTGGAAACATTTTTTGGGTTTTGGAAAAACAGGTCATGGAAACCAATTTTTGCCATGCTTAGAACTTCAAATAAATCTAAAAGATCATCAGCATTGCCACCACCAATAAATACAGTAACATCCCCTATGTTTCCATTTTACATGCTTTTTTTTAAAATTGTTTTTATGTTTTACACTTCTAGGAATAGATACAGAGCACTTCCACATCAAGCTGTTCATTGTTCCTTGGCTAACTACAGACCAAAGGGTAATTCAGTTTTAAATTTGTGTCATGTTACATCTAATCAAAAAAAAATGCTACAGGTTGCTAACTGCTCACTCAGTTGGCCAAAGAATTACAAGTTCTTAATAAATGTATTATAAAAGATTAATTATTAATTTATAACAGTTTCCATTGGGCTTTCTTATGATTTACCATTGAATAGCAGGTAAAGAGATTCCATCTGCCAATTACTTGATTGTTTTTAATGATATACTAAAACTTATGTTTGACCAGGGTAATCTACTAATGAAATGAATGGGATTTCTGCAACAAGTTAAATATTGTACATGTATGTACAAGTTGTTCAGTTCAGATTTTTAAATTTGAATGATATACTATAAACTTGTACACTATTTATTGTTGTTAATAGTACTTAATAATAGATAAAAATAAATAATAATAAATAGTAATTATAATAGATGTTAATAATAACAATCATGATAATGATAATAGTAATAATAGTACCTAATAGTAACAGTGATAAATTCACCTTAATTGTTTCATTGTCAAACTAGAACAGCAGTAATAAACCTGAAAAATGGAAACACTAAATATATAAATGTGCAAGTTACAACTTAAAAGTATTAACTGATAGTACACTATACAAGTCAAGTGGAGACAAAAAATGATTTAGTACAGAATGTAGTCAAAAAGGAAGAATTGTTAGGTCTACCGCAAAGTATGATTGGAATATTGTATTTCTGTTATTTATAGATGATGAATGGAATGATGAAGCAATTGAAGCATTTGAAGAGATAACATACTGTGCTCAGTGGCAAGTTGTGATGGCACGAGTAATGAGGTACTGTGGGGACATTCCATGTGTGGAGCTGGTCGACACAAACAGTCCCAGTCAGGTGAGCAAGGCTTCTCCTAGCTATTTCTCTTGTATTTTCTGATTCTTCTAGATGCAAACTACAGTAGTTTGTTGCTAAAGCCCCCTTGTGTGTTTACATGTTTTCTCATAATTGGCATCAATTCTAACATTAAAAGATCCAAAAATTTTTTATTTAAGTTTGTCAAGGGCTCTTAATTTCAAGGGTTTTTGTAAGCACCCTTGAAAAGCAGAAATTTAAAATTTTAAAGAGTTTTCTAGAAGACTGAGGAATAGTGTGAACCCAGTTTATAGGCCATTGAAGCATATGAATATTGACTATCACAAGAACGATACCAACATTTTTATTTAGGTATTGTATACATGTTAAATATATGAGACAGAAATAGGAATTTTGATCCTTAAACATACAAAAATAAGCGCAATTACCACCTAAAAAGGCTAATTAAGTCAGGTGACGTTGAAGTGCAATGGCTTCAGTGTTTTTCTTAAGGCCGGTACACCGGTACATTGTACCGACATTCCCCCGTAGCTGTACCGCCTTTCCCCAGCAAAGGCGTCTGGCAAGTTTTTTAAAGTCACCAGATGTACAAAATTGCGTCATTTTCCAGGACTCTAAATTTCAAAAGTGTTCTGGGGGGATGCCCCCAGACCCCTCTAGATGCTTGCATCTTTGGCGCTTTATGACTCTCAACCCAGGTGTACCTGCTTTCCCATTTACTGTACCCCATTTCCCAAGCCTTAAGAAAAACACTGGGCTTGGGCTGTTACAGAAGCACATAATAAACGAAAATTGTAGAAAAATACCTTTTGGGTGCTTTTCTATTTTTAGACAAAAGCAACTGCAATTAAAGCATTTGGAGAGATGACATTCTGTGCTAAGTACGAATAATGTAAACTCAATTTGTACATGTAACCATGAAATATAGTTAAGCTAAATTCTTATGTTTGTCATATTGATGTATTCGTTCTAATGCTTGCTACTACTCATTAATTTCAGGATGTCAATATAGGTGAAGAGTTGGAGAAGAAACAGTTTGCTGTATATGAAAGTGCTTATCCCTCTGAGGCAGTTCTCAAAGAGCGATGTATCAAGAACCAAGGTAAGCAATGTAAGTAATTTAATTAATTTTCTCAGTCATGGGATGTGGTACAAGGAAGAGTTTCTTTCTTAAGTTTCTGCGTAAACCTTATAAAAGGTAAAAATAACTAGCACGTTTAATTATTAGTTATCATTTTTGATTAACAGTGACAATAATAATAACATATTACATGTAATATTAGTAGCCGGTATCACTAGTATCTCATAGGAGCGTCACCAAAGACTTATAAACTTATTCTTTAAGGATGGCCGAGTGGTTAGCGCTCGTGCCTCCCACTTTTGTAGACCCGAGATCGAACCCTGGGCTTCACGTGTGGGCTGAGATTTGTTGATTTCCTGACATCGAGGGTTTTTCTCCGGGTTCTCCGGTTTTCCCCTCTCCACAAAATCGACTTTCATGCCATTATCTGTGCCGTCGAGCGATTAAAGAAAACACTGTCTTGGGTGAATGGGCAACCACTCCCAGCACAACGACGTTAAATAGAGTTTAGCTTAGTTAGTTTAGTTTAGTTTTAAATAAGAACTTAATTTTAATTATCAGGCTAAACAATTTCTTGTGTTGGATGTGTTCATACTTCCTAGCTTTGCTGTTTCTTAAACGCTGTTTTCATGTTGGACCCTTGAGCCACTGATAGTTCTTACTGTTCTTACCTTCACCAGAGTTAAATCACAGACTGACCGATGGGGCAGGGCAGAAAGGTGAAGTCGCTAGGGATGAGAGGAACGAGTCGGAACACAAACGCTCCCTGTCGTTTCAAGAGTATGACCTCAAGGCGGCTAAAAAACCTAGAGCAGATGATACTTCCGTAGCGACAGAAACAAACAAGTCTTCCACAGAGCCAGGCGTAGACAGTAAAGTTCCTGCAGACGAAAAAGCCAGTGTAGAGTCGGTGAAGAATCGAAAGGACGAATTGACGCTAAATGGAAACACAGCTCAGTTACCAACAACGAGCGAAACTTCGAATATCTTAACAGAAGAAAAACTCTGTTCGGAAAGTGCGATTAATCAAAACACAGAATTGCTACCTGATCAGAGCGAACTGCAGACGCAAACTTCAAACAGTGTATTAAATTCAGAAGATAAGCCGATTTCACAAGTGGTGGAGAATCCAGTGACTGAATTGATGCCAAATGGTTTTGTTGCAAACACTGCTAAACAAGGAGACTCACGAACAGAGAAGGACCAGATGACACAGACACCTGACCAAAGAAGGTCATCGGACCGGATTGATGCAGCAGATGTTGTTGATAGAGGATCAAAGCGCGATGAAGAGATATCTCCATTCCACGAACCTATTTCACCTAACAATGAATCCAGCCGACTACATTACGCTAAAATCAAGAGGAATCTCAGTATTAGCACTGAGGATGGTGCCTGCAAAGGAGACAGCACTGTGAGTGAACAACTAGAGTCTCTCCTCGAGGAAAAGGTACAGCTGGGGATGGAATCAACTGTTGATGCAGAACCTAGGAAATCAGCGTTTCTTGGCGTTGTCTCTTCTGATCAATCTGTAGATTCCGACTTTCTGGGAAAAGAAGTTCCAAATTTAAAGAATGTTATTGTGGATAATCAAAATGTGGACATCCCAAGGGAAGAAAAAGAGGGAATCGAAGTGTCTGAGAAGCAAGCTCGAATAAAGAGCACCTCTTCCGTGTTCACCTCATCTGCACACCCTGCTGTTTCTTCACAGAAAACGTACGTGAGTTCGGTTTCTGTGGTTACGAAAAAGAAAGCAAATGATGTGTTTGTTAGACTATCGTCTTCAGCTGGAGAGCAAGTGGAAGCAGAGGGCATGGGTGAACGTGTTATCAAGACACCGTCGTCCAACTCCATGACAACAACAGAAGCAAAGAGAGCATCGACTGAGTTAGTTGTAAATGTCTCGTCCAGTTCTCCTGTAGGGTCGGTACCTGTAGGTGAAACATTAACATCCAACTCTGATGAGATGATTGACACCGCAAATACTGGTAACCATGATAATGGCCTTGTTAGCAACTCTGCAATCAGATCAGAACCTAACGGGTATTCCTCACAAACAGTTACCTTAACAACAAAAAGGGTGACCCAACTCAAGACGGTTACTATGGTAGCAACTACTAACGCCGATGGTGATGCTGACGGTTTTGTCACACCATCAAGTTCATTTTCAGTTTCTGGAGAATCGGCTGATGACAGTGATAGCGAGTCGTTTCTCAGTGCTCGAGAGGAAGTGACGTCAGACACAGACACAGCAGCATACCTCACGGCTCAGGCGAGTGGGAGTACCACATCGTTAGATTACCAGTCTGACACAGACACAGCACACACCCCTGTTAACTCGGACTCCGAAGATGAGAGAGGTGGACCCGCTACACCCAAACCTTCATTTATCAAGCTTGGCAGTGATGATGATGATGCAGAGAATTTACCAACCGACAGTCTGTCGTCAAAAGAGATAGCAGAGAGGGTCGGTCTGTTTAAGAGTGTGTCAGAAACTGAGCTGGGGTATCGTGCAGATACGGAATCGCTTACGTCGAGAGAGGATCTCCGCCAAGCTGGATCGTCATAGCTTTTTGGTTTCAGCTATTTACTCGAAAGAGGCTTTGTTGCATACGAAATGTTCGAAAAATTAATCAAGTTTTGACATGGACGTAGTTGATATTTATTATATGTCTGTCGAGGAGTTAGTGAAGACTGAAGAATTGCCCTTTTATCATTAGTAAGTAATGACAGTTCTGTTTGGTAAAAGTTTTAAACACCAATATGTTTTGCTGGGTCTGTACAGAAACCGTTATGTAATGGAGTCGCGCAAACCTTTGTTAATAGTATAGTGATCTGTGGCGTCATTATGATGTCCTTGGTCAGTCAACAAGTACGTGCACCTGACTCAGGCTTGTACGTTTTTTTCTTTCTCATTTCGATTTCAATACAGTTGACTTCAAGTTGTTAAATAAAATTTGTAGGCAGTGAAGTTTTAAATCCACAGTTCTACAACTCTGTAGCTGCTTTTGCTAATTTATGGGCCCTTTGGGACGGAACATTGTTTTCAGGTCCGTAGAGAGGATGCCAAACTTTGGAAAAAATAAAATGTTCGCAGAGCTTACAAAGAACAAATATATAATGTTAGTAGCAGTACTAAATAGAAATAAAGTATTTACAAGTAAGCTATACAAAGCGCCATTTGGTATTACTCAAGAAATTGCAAAACATTTTATATGATTGGTACTGGCTTTCAAAAATTGAAGTGCTGAAATAAAAGAAGAGGAACTGGTTTTAATAGTATTTCTCAAAGACCTTGCTCTCGTTTTGCTATCTATGCAAAATACTTTGGTAATATGTTAGTAGTTGGCCAAAAGTGCCCTTGCCAAATATAGCGTCAACGATGACTTTTCGCAGCGAAAGAGACTAATAGTCTACGCGGAGGCTAGCCAAATGTCGTTTAGTATCAAACTGTAAACTCGCTTTTCATTAATTATTCAATGTCGAGTGCCATTTCTGGAGATTCCGTACTCTGCTCTGACCATTAACCCCACTGAGACAACTTTGGAGGGTCAATCTGCCCCCTTCCCCCCGTCGGTACGTTTTTTGTGCCGTTTGACCAGTTCAGTTGCCAAAAACTTTTGCTCAACTGGCGGGCCAGTTCCTCGATTGTGAACACAACTTTTGACATTAATGAGGTTGCGTCTTCACTGTTGATATCGTGGTGTTAACTTCGTGAAGTTTGTAAACTTTCGATTTGTTGTTACAGTGTTTAATTAGTTTTGACCTACAAAACAATGTGTTCTAATTGTTCCAACATGCCTCGAAGTTTATCAGAGTTTTGAAAACCTTCAAGAATCGAAGATGACGGCCAAATTCGCATTTTTGAAATTTTGCCTTTGTTATCGTTGGCAGCAGCTGCTTGTTGATTATTTAAAATTAATTAACGGATCATGCACTTGTTTGCTAAAGGGCACGCACTAATTCCTAACCGTATGGGAAATAATTTGGGGTCAAAATGGCCCTTCCTCCCTCGAATATTAATGTTTGGAAGAATAGCTTGCCAGGGTTAAAACAATTTGAATGTTTCTATGTGAGAGAGTTTTGCAAACAACCAGCTGGGCAGATAATTCGTTTAGTCGCATTTGCACTTCGGGTTCATTTTTCGTTTTGGGCATACTCGTCAGTATTTGGCATCCAGCAAAGACTTATCTTTTGGCTTTTTTACCGAATGGTAAACAAAAAATGGGAAAAGACATACGGCTATTGAAACCCATTGGCCTCGATAATAGAAATACACCACAGGAACAGAATTTGTTCGTACTTTTTTTTGATAACACATGCCGCTGAGCTACTTTGAAAGTGTGTGTGTGGGGGGGAGGGAGGGGGGACTTGTGACTCCGAGTGCCGCATGGGGGACTGAAAACACTTTTCCGCGGCCCTTGGATGAATTGAACGCACGACCCCGTGAAAGCAGTGGGTACGAGAACGCGTTTGTTAATATTGAATTTTCTCAAAGTTCCGGCGGCCCTGCTTCTCTTAATGGTAAATGTTTAGGTTTCGAAAATATTCAATGTTTTCTAAGAACGTTCTTCTCTGTCGGCCCCTAAATATAACTCGGTACGCGTGGTGACTGGCCTTTGCATCCTGCCTATTTTTATTTACTTACAAGAAATTTGCCGATGATAGACAGTACGAGAAGGTTATCCCCGATGAAAACGATAATTCCCATTAACCCATCCCCTAGTACTATACTAGGTTTAAGA
>JAOBYE010182662.1:0-17799 GCA_025403585.1 Parazoanthus swiftii
TATTTGTGTTCATAAATACACTCGCGCGTCAAGTCAAAACTTTTAAAAAGGTTACGTTATGCTGTCACGATCTATAGGTATCCGCGCAAGCACTTAATACGTGAAAACCATATCGAGCCACCTTAAGCGCCTGCGTTTTGCGAAATCGGTTTGAGCCCGCGTTACACGTACGGATCGAATTTTGTAAACAAGATGGCGGATGCAATGATTGAATGAAATACATATCAATGGTTGCTTTGAAAACGAAGAATTAAGAGTTCCAATATTCGTGAAGAATAGTATTTTTAAAAATACTAAAAGATCCAGAGCTTCGCTTTCGGAAATTCGCCGTTCATAAGATAAAGTAATTAGTTAAATGAAATCGTGATGCGTGATCATAATTGCTGAAAACGAAACAGACTGTCGCTTGGTACATCATCATCAACAACAACAGCAGCATTTATTTCCATTATTACTGTACATACATGCATAATAGTTAACAACACATTTAAAATACAAATAAAACTTGCAATATTCGTTACATGTTTAACTCTGGAGACTGGTAAGTTTGCAGTCTTCTAGCAGTCTCCTCAGCGCTTCAGAATGACTGCAGAAAATTCGGGGCACGTGAATTTGGGATAAATAACAGCAGCAAACGTTATAGTGTGAGCTATAGGAGGCAACTTCCAAGCACAAAAAATGTCCTCTGAAACAGTATTTGTACATTTTGGCAATATAACAAATATTGAAAAAAACCAATCAGTCGATGATGTAGAAAGGTAGAATTGGAACACAATTGCAGTTTATTCTTTACGACTCTAGCGCCAGTAGCGGTTCTGGGGTTCCTTAGTGTTCACATCTAGGCCAAGATTGCTTGAACGTGTGAGTATTAATAAATCTTAAGTATTTTTTATATGGTGCATATCCAGTTGTTTTGTCTGTCGAGGTTTTAATGGGGAATACATACCAACTGAAGCATATACTGTAGCTTTGTGAGGAGAGTAAAGGTGTGATTGTCTTGCAATGTTGCTCAATCATTATCTGTGAAGTAATTTAAAGAAAACTTCAAAGATCTAAAAAAAACGACAAAGATTTCCGCGGGAGAGCTAGGAGGTCTGTACCAATTACTAACAAGATACGGCTTTGAACGTGGTTTGGTAGTTTCTACAGTAAAACATTCGAGCTGCTCATCATACAAATCCCATCGCATTTATTCCGTGGGTATATACAAACGCTACCACCTGATCTACCATTAAAAATACGGTCGTTACGTAAGACTTGGAAACCTGGTAGATGAATCTCGTTATCATTAATATTGGAGTCTAGTTTTGTTTTATTTATTGCAAGAATATCAATTTTAGAGCTACTCATAAAAACCCGTAGCTCGTCAATGTGCGCTAAGAGACTGTTGATGTTTAAAAATGTCTTTACCAAAGCACGAACAGTTGTTTGGGATCTAGTTATCCTTACCCTTTTGGTAAGGAAGCATCAGATTCCAAGGCGGCAATTTCTTACTCTCTGCTCTCCCCTTTAATATGTGAGATAAAATTGCTAGCTAGCTAGTAGTGATGTGCCGGTTCTGTTTAAGTGCAATCCACTCTGGTTTAGGTGCTGTTTTGGGTCAATATCCGAATGGACTAGGTGGGTTCAGTCGTGCTGCCGACAGAATTTCCGAAGAATCTTGTTTGCTTGGACGGATGCCTTTTGCGTTGAGGCTTGGGTCGTCTACCCTGATTTCCCTCATGATTTCTAATATGTTGATATCAATTTCTGGATCTTTAGAAGGAAGTTTGGTTTCCGATATCAACAATTTCTCCAGCAATGGTACTGGCCTCTTCGTGGCGCAGGTCGTTGGTTCCTACGTGAAGAATGACTTTTGTCACTCAGGGTTCAACTCCTCTAAAGTAGGGATGGAATATTGGCTCATATATCTGGCCCTTGCGCCCGGAAAGGGTTTTACAATTACGTTATTTCCGCCAGTGTTCTGGGAAAGGCGCTTACCCTCGATGTAATTCAACATCGAATTGCCCATGATCTTCACTCGCGGAAGATGATTTGGGAGTGTTTTGCTACTGGGTTGGGTAGTTGATTTCTTACTGATTGGCTTCTTTTGGTTCTATTTCTTCCTTTCCTTAAGTACGGTGAACTCGTCGGCTTTTGTTTCCGTTTTATTAATTTGACACTTTAATCGCAGTCAGAATGCAGATTAGCTTTGTTAATTTTGGTTAAAGTTTGGTTCATTGTTTCATTGTTCAGAATCTTAAGGCGGTTTTAAGACTTTTGTTATCGCCTTTGGTTTCTCTTTCCCGAAGACGGTCTTTAAGCTCGTTGTTTTCTCGTACAAGGTCAACCGAGACGCTCTGTGGGTTTCGGAGGAACTCTGAAGTTGCGTTCCAAAAAAAGATTTCATCCTTCAAATTGTCGATTGGTTTTGAAGTTTTAGTTTAAGTTTCTTTAGTTTCGTATCAAAACGTGTTGAACAGTTAAACCCCTCAGATCTACATCCTTGCTTGTTCTTTCGCTGGATGGTTTTTAGCGATGCAAAAACGCAGGCAAATATGTCTTAAGTCACGTGATTACCTGTATGTCAAATATGTCCAGGCATTGATCATCTTCTTCAATTGCTTTAATCTGTAATATCTTTATACTTACATATTTAGCATATTTTTGGGGTGCTGCATAATTTTTGGTCAAACTCTGTCAATCTCACTTTATTTAAGAAATAAAAAAAAAATCAGCAAATAAGAACTTAGAGCTTCGTTCAGTACAGCAAAGAATAATTGCATAATATATGCTTTTCTAAACTAGAAACGATAGTTCTGCGAGTAAAATGAGCTCTCTTATTACAACTTATCATGGCTGTTTAGCCAGTAGGTTGGTGAAGTAATTCGACATGATACTAGACTAAGCTCACCTAAAATGGCAAAATAGGAAAGGTAATTAAATGTAAGTAGTGAATGCAACTTAGTTACGCTCCAATACTGCATCGTATCTTTTGTTCGCTAAATGCAAACATCGGTGCAAAGTAGATTATAGCACTGCTTTTATCAGTAGTACAAGTATTTGCCTTTTTGCCTTCAAAAATTAAAACCATGAATTTCCAAAAAGTAGCATAACTTAAATTGCAGATTAAAAAGAAGCTACTTATAAGCTACTTGATGTTTTTCATATAATAAGTGCTTTCTCTGGACGGTGCCTTTTTGTTGTTTACACACTTTCAAAGGCTGCTGACGATTATTATAGTCAGACCTCATTGCTAAATGCATTTTGTGATCAATTTAATATATAGAGTAGTTTTGATAAGATGTGAACATCCAAACCTCTAGGTTTGTGGTAATCTATGAAGATCTACACTGATTAGAAACTGAAAATTTTCTTGGATGAACTGCCAGTTTCTTCCTACATGTTTCATGAGGAATATATAGAGAAACGGGCGAAGGGAGTTAAGGAAGAAATCGCTGGCGTGTTTAGAAGGGTTAAACATTGTCTTCTGCTAGTATTGGTTGATAGTTTATAATAAATAATTCTATTTTCGGAAAAATATCAACTGCCTGGGACTATTCGTATAATTAATTGCTGTCAATAAAGAACAACAGACTTGAGACCTGTCGTGTCGCTATAGGGATCCAAAATGAGGTTTGCCAATTATACACAATTTCCTGACATTTCAAGCTGTAAGAAAAGTAATTCTTTACTCTGGAAACAGTAAAAACTCACATAAAAGAACACGTGTTTTTGGGTTCAGGCTGATGCAGTTATTATGTAACGGGTGCTTCTTGAAGATGTTCTTAAGATGTTCGTATAAACGCCGCTGGAAATAATATACTTTATGATACCAATGACTGATTTCGCGTACTGTGATTGGTCAATTTCAGGTCCGTAAGTAGATGTACGGACCTCCAGCTATGGAGTGGCTGTCATTTACAACATAACGTGCCGAATGGACCTCGAACTTGGCTAACAAGAGATATGCATAGACTACTGACATGATATTTTCTTATTTAAACGCAATCACGCTAACTTAAGAACACAATGGTAGTATTTCTATGACCTTAACTGCATTTTAATAGCAGTACAGTTTTTAACATAGGTCAGTGTAAATACTTTTAAGCTTTTGATCATGACCATCGATCGCCATAGGAGCAATAAGAAGTAAGGAGCTTAGGCCTATTCATACATCGTGCTAACATCGCCGGCACCGAAGTCAATTGAGTTTGGCGCTGTTTATTTATGTATGTACGTGCATGTACAGAATTCACGTAACACCGGAGCATCATTTTTGCGGATCAATGTAAAAACGAAAATCCAAAATTGTGAAATGAAAGGATAGACTCCGCTAAGGGATGATAATTTTGACAAGCCGACTAAGGTTTAAAAGAGTGTTTGTGAATTGGTAGTTGGCAAGCTCTTTTTACAATTATATAAAAGTGTTTGATGCTAAATTAAACGGCTGTCGAAACATTGCATGGAGGCAAATGCTTGAAAATCGTACAAGGCACAACTGAATCTTCACGTTTCTTATCGAATCTAAATTATAGACCTGTTCCTCTTCAATGGAAAAGAAGTTTCCAACATTCCTTGTGCTACATAATAGACTAATATCACGGAATGAACACACAGTGACTGGTGGTGGCAGTTGCAATATGTTTTGAAGGCATAAAAGGAAACGATATGTCAATTTAAGAGTGAGTTATAATGGTCAAAAGTACCATAAATACCAGACAGATAACGATACGTGACGCAATCTACATCTGTGGTTTTGAGGCAATATGTCACTGGACTTCCAAGGTCAGTTCAGGCGGACATGGTTACACTGAAGTAGTACTGTCGGCAGTAGAGTTGGGTGATGCATCAAATATATATGTATATATATATATATACCAATTAGAAAATCATTTACAAGACTGCTAAAGTATGAACTGATACCCTTTTTCTACACACAGATATGTACTTATATTGTTATGACATTCATACCAATTACGTGATCACTCGAAAGTTGACAGCGGACAACTGTAAAGGAAATCACTACTCAACCTATAAATCTCGACCTTATCACCAAGGATCAACTAAAAATCGATCAACCAAAAAGCTAAACCAAAGAGCGTCACTGATTCCAAACGCGCCACACAGAGTATGACGCATGCGGTAAAGAATTAAAAATAAGGAAAGGTATCATCGGAAGTGTTTGGAAGAATTCATTTTGCTTCTTTAAAATACTTTCCGCTTTTTACATCTGAAACTATTGGAAGTCGTTTTCGCACTCACGTTTTCCTCCTACAGACTCAATATCAGTCAAATAGTCAGCCAGATTGCGTGTTTAAATCCTATTTAAAAGATCATGACAATCGGTTAAAATCTGAAGTTATAAAAGGTTTTCTTATGAGTGGTGTAGGGAATTAAGTAAATGTTATTGAAAGGATTATTAAGTTATTAAGTTTGGAAACTACTCACACTAAACAAGCCTTGAACAAGGCTCCAGCGAGAGTCGAAAACTTAGCTAAATTAAAATATTGTGTTGTGTCCAAAATTAATAAATCCTTCAACAACATATTAATTTTTGTTTGTACCTTGAAAAGAGTTTTCCATGTCAGAATAAATACTTAGGTTTTGGAAGAAACAGTATTTTCCCATCCATCTTCAATTCTAAGGAGATATAGGAATTAAAATGTTTTTTTTACTGCAAATTTCAAGTCAGATAAATGTCTTCCCCTTTCCTAGCTTATTGGTAGAAATGCTGCTCCCTTCCCATTTATTATTAGAAAGCTGTTATTCCTGTGGGCTTCAGCAAGTTCAATCAGTTATTTGTCTTGAAACAAAGATTTTAATTAAAGGAAGCCGTTGAGGATGACCAGTAATTGAAATGGTGCTTTGGAGTAAGAGTCAGTGGGTTTTTGACAATATAGCTTAAAATCGCCCGACTATTTATTTCAACTAACCAATCTGGATTTACTTTAGCAAATACTCTTTTCTTTGTGACTGATACACCACAATTAGCTCAACAAAAACCTACCAACAAGCCAAAAGCACTTCCACTGCCAATCGCACAAAATCATGTTTTCTGTACAAATATATTGGACCACTGATATCATTCTAACGGTTCAATTCAATAAAATTCAATATTTTCGTCACTAATAGTAAAATATCAAACTACTAAAACTATCAAAACCTCAGTCAAATATTCCAAAAAATATCTTTATTTTTCTTTGTTTTCAAACGCTATTTTGCGTTTATCAATACGGGGTCAATCGTCGACGTCGACAAAAGGCTTGGAGCGGTGAGCCATGTATAATTCTTCCATGAGGCTGATGGTGTGGTTTTTCAGTGTAACTGGTCGCTTGCCGCTAAGTCAGCTTTAAGTCTTCCTTTTATCGCTAAACACCATCTGAAATATTTTTTCTAGTTTGGATAGCCGGGCCCTTTTTTTCTCTTTTATATACTCTTTTAGTCTTTCTGTATGTACATCGGCTTGGTCCAGCGACCTCATATCGTGCTCACAACTCAATTCACAGTTTGACTGATTCTCGGTTCTGCAGCAAAATTTGTCTGGTTTTATAGCGTGTTCAGGGAACAATTCTCCGTCTTGAGTCTCCACCATGTCGGGACTTCTTTAGCAGCTGTAGAAAAGAGACAAAACTTTATTACCGACTGTCATTAATAGGTATATTTTTGTTTTTATTGATGCTAAAGAACCTATAGGTACCAGAGCTTCTAGGAAGAAACTGGAAAAACGATAAGGATTCTTGTTTTTGCCCGATTGCATTTCAAACGCTGTTTGCAGTTCTACGTTTGTCTACTAATGAATTATCAAATTATTTCCTTTACTGTTCACATAAAATCGTGCTGAGAAACTTCTTACTTTGGTTTCGTACTTCTTTACAAATCTGTTGAAGCTACGCAGCTTGCTCTTCAACGTTGCTCTTCTGCGCAAAAGTTTCTCGAGTCTTTTTAGTTTAAAAGTGGTAACCCGGCTTGTTCTTGGAGAGAATTTCCGATGTTTCCTACCGCTTCTTAAGGCAACTGAAAAAGCTTTACCTTCTTCCACTGTGCAGATCATGAAAAACAAAAAAATAAAAGCAAGTGATAAACTTAACGACAATTTCATAGTGCTTCTCTTCACCGATTATTCAGAGACAAATATAGTTGGTTGCAAGTCACTCCTTACGGCCTGATTTGTGCTCGTGTTCTGATCTTCTGGTATGCAGCCAATCTCTTTATCCGCTGCTCGGCTTGTAGCGTCACTAAAGCAGTTCCTGACTGTTCATCACTCGTGACTCATACCTCTATTGTTGTGTAGAGAATATTCATATTTTTTCGGTGTTGTCTCAAGTATGACTGGAATACAAAGGACTAATTATAGCTCAGTGCTTCCTGCGAACATCGCACTATTCATTCTCTCTGTGTTTCACAACAACACAAACTATTCAAAGGAACTCGTTTAGATACTAAGAATATTTTAACGAAAAGACGTTTTTGTTTTATCGAAAGCTGGATATTTTAGTCCCATTTTGGATATCTTAGTTGACTACAAAAAGGCCGTTGCTTGTACCCCCAGACAGTTAGCAAATCCAATATCTTCAATCTCATAAAAAGATGTCATTATTTTTTAGGCCGATTGTCTTTGGAGTGTTTATAGTGTTAAGGTGCAAAGGTAACTGCATCTATCATATAACAAACTGTGTAACAGCTCATGAAGTGTATTCCCTTATAAGGCAGAATTTGCAAACTGCTAAAAAATGAAAGCACTTTATGCCCATTAGTCACAGTCCAGGAGTTTTTCTGTTTTTTATTGGAATTTCCTTTGTTCAGGTCACTGCTATAGTTAAGCACGAAATCGCAAATTTTGTCTTAATTTTCATTTTTCCTTCCAACGATAAAATGGTGAAATACCTTTTCTTTTCTAGAGCTCGGTTTTCATTGATGGAAACAGAAGCAAGGATATAGTTCAGTTTACAGTTAAACGGCATATTGTACCTGCATTATAAGCACTTGTTTTAATACTTCTTAAGTGTTTTTTAGCTTTCCCCAAACATCTTAACAAGCCCGAACGAGTGCCATATGAGCGCACTTTCCACCAAATGCTGCAGAAAAAAATTTGTGACAGAAAGATGCTTTAAAATCAAAAGGTTTATATTATTTGCATGTAGCAACTGAAATTCTACATTTCGTCATCTGTCAAAAAATGTTTACTAGTAACCTCTACCTCACCATCCATTCTCCATTTTCATCTCCTTGCCCGCACTTCTTTGTATTTTTCTTTACTCCTTCTTCCACTCTTACTCGTCTGTCCAATATAGGGGGCCGGGATGAGACGAATCCCAAATTTTCGCCCACAAACAACTGAAGATCGCTGGCCACGCATTTCCCTATATCTCAAACACTTTCCACAGGAACGACCGATTCACATATTTCAGCAATTTATGAACCTGACATCATAATTGGAAATGTAGAATTTAATACGTTTTTGTTCTTATTCGTTAACAATACTAATGGAGTTTTAATTTTTAATCAACCTTGAGGGCTTGGTAATTGTTGTGAATTGTGTTGTAAAGGTCATACTATTGAAGAGCGATTCATTCCATTTTGACCTGCGCGAAACAAGATCGCACGATCTACTAAGACACCAAAACGTAAGATGAAATTCAAGGGCATGACTTAAGGTTACCTTAGCTAGCAAGTGATCAAAAACACCTGTCATCATCATTCTGGTCCTGCGACATATTAGCTCTAGCTCTCTGTTGCTAAAACTAAAGTTGTAAATTTTCATTCTCTCACGCGACCCACCGTTATTTCCTATTAAAACTCAGCTCATGATCTACATACTTCTGCACTAACTAGCTTTTAATTGTTGATGACGTCATAATAACGTCGTCCAATAGATTTTTTAGCCTATTTTACTCATTCACAAAAAAGTTTAAAAAAACAAATTAAACCAAAATTAACAGAAATGACCATTTATGGAAACTAAGAAATGCCACTGCAATTTTTAAGCCTACGAAACTTGTATTTCAACTAATTAAGGTCTCCAGACAGTAAATCGTCCAAATGTAAAAAAATACAAAAATGTCATCTCAACTTACGGGTGCCATGGCAACAGCTTATTTGGTATTGTCTTCAAAGGTTTGCGAACGTCTTGGCTATAAAATTTGACGAAAAGTTACCAAATTTGGTGTCATAATCTTTATCCAGTAAATAAGGCAAAATCGTGTAAATCCAAGTTGGGGGGAGGGGGGTGGGGCTGTTCGGTGCGGATAGGGTTAAGTTTTACTATTTTAAGTGTGGAGACTGACGTTCCTTTGCTTCTTTTTTTGTTTTTATGTAACATAGTAGTAGTAACATGGTTAGTATATTCTGAAAAGAGCGTACTGAGCTAGCATCAGTAGCTAGACTTTTTTTTGTTCAGCATCACTCAAAGTTTTTTCATTTTCAATTTTTTTTCAGCTGTAAACCCTTTAACTTAGCTTGGTTTTCAGCAAAAAGTGTCATTAAGCAGTAAAACAAAGCCTTGAAAATCTTGTGTTAGTCAAGGAAAAAATAATAGTAACATTTAGTTTCCATGTCTTTAAAATTACAGTGATACCATATTGGATTGCATGGAAGAAGATGTAATCAGAGGGAAACATCTATCCTAAAGAAGAGTAACGTTGACTAGATTGAAACTTAATATAACGTCTAAACTTAAATCCGAGGCGGGACAAGAGACAAAAAAAGAACATTTAAACGTAATCTCGAATCAAACGAACTGGTCTCCTGCCCAGTGAACGACAAAGTTAAATGACGCTGCAGAAAATTACAATATGGAGACAGTGACAGGACTAACAGGCTAATGTAATCGGTGATACCAACGTTTCCTAAAAGTTTCTTATGTTGTTTTATTTTGCACGGAACATATGTAGTGCTTTTTTTTAAAACTTTTTTGCTGATCTTCAACCTACATTGTATTGAACACAAATGTTGAGAAGGGTTAAAAGCTTTATTCGACAGTACATTCACTAACAATATCTGCTCTTTAGTTCAGTTTATGCATTTTAAAAAGCTACAAGCACTTTACAAACGTTAAGTGCTACCTAAGGAATTATTATGACCACGTCTGTAAGTTTTAATGAGAACTTGTTTTGAATTCAAGTGGAACACTTCGAGTTTGCTAATGACCTGAGAGTTTTAAACACAAATGAATATAGACAGCTATTGAAAGAATGTTTTTTATATACCTTTTATAAAACGTGAGTTATCAAATGTTTAAGCACTACTTAGCTCGTTTCTGATCAGTAACAAAAATGACTTTGCATTGAGGCTCGAGGCTATTTAGATTGTGCTAAAAATTGTGGCTAGAGGCTATTTAGATTGTGTTGAAATATCCACAATAGCTCAGTTTCGAAGTTTCTAAATGTAGCGGCGCTCGTCGACTGAAACCCACTGGTAAATGCAAATAGAGAGTACTTTACGAATGGTAGGTTGGCATACAACAGAGCTAGGCTTCAAGGCAAACTAAGCATGCGTCTGTGTCCAAAACAAAACAAGTGATAACACAACGGAAACTAATCGAGAAAAATAAGAAAACAATATTTAATTATACAATATGTAATTAAATGCAATTGTATCTGATGTGTTGATCGGAGTTTAAATATTTTTGAAGTGCGTAAAATGATAGCAAATGTCCTCTTAAAAACGAACGGTGAAAATTACCTTAAAAAGCGGATAACGGACCACGCTCGTTTTACAACAATATTACTACAGTTGCGCATGAGGTACATAAAATTGACATGCACTGACAATGTAAATTATTGTTTTTTTACATCTACTAATCCGGCCTGTGGAGTGATTGATCATGAAATAAGAACAATTTGAAGGTGAACTTTACATAAAATTAAGAACAGCTCAGCTTTACCATAACTTACTTGTTCTTAAATAAGAAAAGCACCATTAAACTCGAGAAGTTTAACATTTCCCAAAATGCTTAACAGCTTCCTTGATGTTGATGGAAATTTGTTTCGCCAAATATGTCCAGTAATTCACCGACTACTGGCTATATTAGAAAATTGACTCAACGAGTCTATTGATAGAAAAATGAAAACGAATAGTTTCAATCATTTCTTTGAAATGACCTTTTCTATTTAGCTTAATCCATTTCCGAACGTAAGCTTCAAATGTCAAATGATTCCGGTGGATTTGAATTTGCCTTCATTTCAAATCACCCCCCAAGTTTCATTTTTGAAAAGCTGTTGTTATGTCTCTTGATTGATTTAGAGAGGAAATTATTGATGGAATGGGCTTCGTCTGTCTGACACTAACTTTGAAATGCGTTTATTTTTCTTTGACTTACCGTATTAAAACTACAAAAACGCTCGGTATCCTAATTATCCACCCCGAAGCAACCAATTGCACTGGTATAGCTTATAGTTCAACTGCAAATCAACAGTACCCTCCCACCTTAAATTGCAGTATTGTATACTGTATAGCGCATGCGTTGTGCAAGGTCATTTCATTACAAAATGCGTCGTTAGTACAAAATGCTGCAGTACTCCTTGGTCAAAGTTTCATAAAATGTATTTATTTTTTCTTTGTTTTGAATCGCCACTTCGCATTTATTAATTACAATACCATGCCTCAACTTAACTTACCAATTTTGGCTATTGAAAAAATCTTTGGTACTATTTACAAATAATATCTTCAAATTGCGACGATCCACACTTCATGATCAGAATTGTAAAAGAGATTGCAGTAGCCTTAATTACAACCTCTTTTGAAAAAGTACTGTCAACTGGTTATGGAATACGCTTGATAGGACCTTGATGACCCTGTTTTCTGTACATGTAATGAATTGCCGCAATTTTCGATGGTAGAAACCACATGTTCTTGACGTACAGTGCTTTGGCCCCTTTCTTAAAGGCGGCGACTTGTATCTGGGGCTGTCAAGTTCTCGTACGAGGCTGATGGTATGGTTCTTCAATGTTACTAGCCACTTGCTTGCCAATAAGTTACCTTTGAGTCCGACATTTGATCGCTAAACACCGTCCCAAATAATTGTTCATATTTTTATAAATAAATATTTTTCTTTTACATATATTACTTTAGTCTCTCTGTATAAATAGCTTTGGTCCAGCAGCCTCATATCGTGTCTGCCACTCAGTTCACTGTTTAACTGATTCTCAGTTGTGCAGCAGAGTTGCTTCGGTTTTGTTGCGTGTTCAGGGAACAATTCTCCGTTTTGAGTCTCCACCATGTCGGGACTTCTCTAGCAGCTGCAGAAAAGGAGAAAAAATTTATAAGCGATTACATTTATGTACAAGTTTACAGGTTTATTCATGTTTCTAAAAACATCTAAAAAATAGATTTACGAGGAAGCTGGAAAACGTAAAGGTTCTTGTTTCTGCCCGATTGCATTTCGATTTCTCAGTGACTGCAGTTCTATGTTTATTAAAGACTAACTAAGATATTTCCTACATTGTTAAAATAAGTCATTTGGAAATGTCTCTTACTTTAGCTTCGTATTTCTTCACAAATTTGTTGAAGCTATGCAGCTTGCTCTTCAAGGTTTCTCTTCTGCGCAAAAGTTTCTCAAGTTTTTTCAGTTTAAATGAGTTAACCCGGCTTGTTCTTGGAGAAAATTTCCGCTGGTTTATGCCGCTCGTCAAGGCAACTGAGAAGGCTTCACTCTCCTCAACTGTGTAGGTCATGATAGTCAAGAAAACTACAGTAAGGAACAAAATCAACGACGATTTCATAGTTCTTTTTCACTATTCTTCAAAGGCAAAAGGTCTCGCCGGTTTTGTGTAAGTTATTCTTTCCGGACTTGCTGGTGCTCTTGTACTGATCTTTTTGTTTGAGTCCAGTCTATTTATCCGCTGCTTGGCTTGCAGCGTCACCAACGTAGTTGCTGATTGTTCATCACCCGTGACTCATACGTCCATTGTTGTGTAATTATTCCTGTGTTGTGCGTATTCTTTCAAATATGGTTGGGACACAAGGACTAAATATAGAGCAGTGCTCAGATTTGCTAAACAGGTGCAAACTCTCGCGGCGTATGACCATCCCGGAAGTTTTCCGCGTTTCACAACAAAAATCCTACTGCAAGGAATTCGTTTAAGCTTTAAAATGTTGGAAAGAAACATCGGTGAGTTCTATTGAGGGCTCGACATTTCAGTCCAGTTCTGGATATTTGGCAGTAGACTTCGAAATGACGATCGAGTTGTTATTGATAAAGTGAAGCTCGTTGCTTGGTAGTTTACTGATTTGAGCTCGTACGCCCTTTCCGCTTGACTTCAAAAACGCTGTCTCACAAAAAACCCGTGACATTGACATGTTTATTTACGTGGTCACAGTCATTACTTTCGAGTTCATTAACTTTAGAGTGTCCATATTTAAAAAGTGCGATAGTAACCGCATCTGTCATAACGACTGTGTAAAAACACGTGTAGTGCATTCTTTAAAAAGCCGATTGTGCACTCAACAATGAGGGTGCGTTATGCATATTAACCTCAACAAAACTAAAAAAACATTGTATGACCGCGCTTGCTATCAATTGCTGAAGAAGGTTTGTCTTTTGCTTGCACAGTTACAGTAGCTGCTTTAACTCTAACTTACCCATTCTTCTACATTTTCTCCTCTTTTTGCACCCTCTCCTTTGTGCTTTTCTTTATTCCTTCTCCTTTCCTCACCCCCCCTTCTTAGTTTTTGTGCTCTCAGCACTCGCTTGACAAAATGTTGTCAGGATGACAAAAATTGTACGATTCCTAGTTATTCCGTCCACAAACAATTGAAAACCGCCAGTTACCGACAAGGCGGTTATACACCAAACACTTTTCACAGGGAAGCACACACAATTGAGCAGGTTTCAGATAGAACTTCAGAAACATTTTACTTTTAATTTTACTCATAATAAATGCTAATAGAGTCTAATATATTGGTCACCCTCGAGGGCGATTCTTTTTTCTGGTTCGTTAGAAACAAGATAGAACAAACTACTAAAACAGCAAGAGATCAAATGGAAGCCTAGAGCATGGATTAAGGTTATCTCAGCCAGCAAATGAACAACTGAAGAGACACTTAACTGTTTTTACATCATTCTGGTACCATGCTGAACAGAAAATGCCTTTTTTCATTTCCTAAATCTCACGCATACTTAAGTTTTACTTTTTCATGTATGAAAATTGACGCTTCCCTCTTTTTCACCTTGCTTCCTTTTTTCATTTTACGAAACAAACATCAGTTGAGATAAGTATATTCCTAAAATAACGCGCTGAACTGGGAATCGGTAACTGGATTTTAGCCGTTTTACTTTATTATCCCAGATTGTTTCAATCGCCGAGTTCCTTCTGTTGTGGCTTTGAAACTAATGACAGTGTAAGACCCTCAGCGTAAATCAATGTTTAGTATGGTTTTTTAACAGAAAAAAAAGGCATGAAGAAGCCGAATCGAGGCAAAAAATTGAAGCCTCGAAGAATCTCTCCATAGCCAGGAAAATAAAACTAATAGTATTAACACTCAGTGTTATAGCTTCAGTGATACTTCAGTGATAGGGTTTACGTAATAACTGATTTGTTAAGTGGAAGAAGCCGTAATCAGAAAGAAGCATCAATCACAGAAAGAAACCCGAGAACCATTAACAATAAAATAATAGAACATTTAAACATAGCCCCGAAACAAATTAACTGCTCTCCTGCGCAACGATCACCAGATTGGAATGACGCTGCAAAACTGATAAAAGATGAGAAGGCAGTGGCAGAACTGACAAGGTGATGTAATTGGTGATGCCAACATTTCCTGATCATTTTTAATATTGATCGACTAACTTTGTTTGTTTGTTTGTTTTGCACTGAACACAGATATGTTATATTCATTGTTTGCCTTCAATCTACCTTGTATTGAACATAAAATTTGGAAAAGGCTTAAGAACGTTCTTCGCCAGTGCATCACTAGCAATTCCACTACAATTTAGATCAATTTATGCTTTTTTAGCACCTTGGGTTATAAACTAATGACTACCAAAGCAACGAATACAATCACGCGGTAGTTTTGACACGAACTCGTTTTCAATTCTAGTGAAACAGTTTCGTGTTTGCTAAGGATCTGTTAAAGCAATACAATACATGAATGTTATTTGAAAAGCGAGTAAGTGAATTTTGACGAAATACTTAGCTCGTTCTTGATTGTGTTTTGGTAAAATTCGAATTAACCCCTCGAGCTGTCAGGCGAAAAAAATTACAACGAATTTCTTCAAAACGCAATAGTCCTTTATCGTGAATAATCAAGAAAATCAACCCAGCATTGAGGCCGAGATTATTAGGATTGAACTGAAGTATCCACAATAGCTCAGTTTGGAAGTGCTAAATCCTAAGGAAGTTTCAGCTTCAAAACCTTTAAAATCGAAACAATACAAGTGTCTCCACACCTGACTTCCTCTCATTAAGGATAAAGTAATGTGTGCCATCGATTGACCAAGCATTTATAATTGGACAAGAGCGTCACTGACTCTAAGCGCACTACACGGTATGGTTTGAAACATGGATTCCTCTCGTAATCAGAAAATGGATCGAAAGGAACTGGTGAATCGAGGTGAAATGCTAGAAATATCACGCTTTCTAAATACTTTCTTTATCATTTGGAGCTAAAAGGATTACAGTCTGTTTTTTTGTTTATTTTGTTGAATTTAAGAATAAATAACAACAACAAAAACAACAGCATTTATTCTCCATTACTACTGTAGATACATGCGTAATTAGTTATCATTACATACACAATACAATTTGCACTTACAATACTTGTTACAAGTTTAACTCAGGAGACTTGTAAAATGATAAACTGGTAAAGTTTTCGAGCAGTCTTCTGTTTTTATTCCGCTGCTTAGGATGTTTTACGACCGAAAATATGGTGCATTTTCAACAGTTCCCCATTTATGCTATCCTTTCCTTTCGGAGTCGTACCGGTCTATTTTTTATCTCCTGCAAGGCATTTGGGGTTAGTAATTGTCATCTGAAAGAAATCTAAACAGCGCGTGCGAAGTTTGAGTAGAAAATCATCTTCCTTTCACCTGGTTTTATTTCATATTTCTACCACTTTGGGTGATAAATTCCAAATTTGCGACGCCAAGAGGTCAGTCACAAAAAAGGCTTCAGAAATTTCTTAGGAAGCAAGGGAGTGGTGGTTCGCGAGCGACGCCACTGTACGAAGCATAAGAGCACGTGGCCTCCACTTCGTTTGCACTTTAGCCTCAAACGGCACTCAAGAGTACTCCTAAATCAAAACAGAGGTCGAGAATGTGTCAGTGCAAAAACTGCTGAACAGTAACTTCAGTAAAATGGAGTCAGTACGAGAAACCTCGGCTTATTACTAGTTAAAAACGTGGACTTGGGGCAACTGGCAGAGCCCGCGGAAATTGCACGTGAATACAACCTGCAGTGCCTTAAGTTGCCTTAAGTCCATAGGCAAAACAGCTATGCGCCGGGCGTGTAAAGATTACAGCTATGGCTAAACAACAAGGAAAGATGTTGCTTAGCTAGGCTAGTGGTCAAAACTAAACGTTTAGATCATATATCTCCTTTTTTATGTTGGTTACGTTGGCTCCCAACTAGGGAATGTATCACATTTTTGATCTTGCCACTAATATATAAAGCTGCTAACGATTGTGCGCCGACTTACACCAATACTCTTATTTCACGGTATCGCCCGAGTTTCAGTATTCGCTCTGCTTCCAAAGGATCGTTAGTAGTTCCGAAACCATCAACAGTTACATAATATATGGAGATCGCGGTTTCTCTGTGTCAACCCCTAAAATTTGGAACAGCTTGCCAGCGTATGCTAGAAACACTCATTCCATATAGCAAAAACTAAGTCCATTCCTAAGACACACCTCTTTAAATCTTTACAATAGTAACTTTTATTATTGTTATCCTGATTACCTTAGTTTATCCATAAATTAGTTACTCGGCTCTATAGATTTTAGTATTTGTTTTTAGTTTAATTGTAATTACATGTTTTAGTAATGGTTGTAAACGCATTAAAGATTTAAAAAATGCACACGCAAAACTGTTATTAGTGATATACTTCTTCTTCTTCTTCTTTTTTTTTTTTATTTTAGTAACCATGGGTCCGAGTTATTGGCAAACAGCAGTGTGCTTGTGACCTATCTATCTCTGAGAACAAACTCTGGGAATTTCAAAGTTATTAAGTCCATCAAATTACTGGGAAAAAAGAGCAGAAAATGTCCTAGTGTGCTTACAATCATATTTTCTGTATACTCCGGTCTGCAAGCATTTCTCTCGCATTTCCTCCTAAACATGCACGGTATCATAAGATTCGATGTCGATCTGTTGCTTAACTAGATTGCGTGTGTATATCCCATAAAAGGACTTCTAAGAGTCAACCACCATCAGGCGTTAATTACTACAGTTTTGTTTGGCTTGAAGGGTTGTTAACCAGGCTTAGTATTCACTTTTTTGGAAATAAAAATATACCCCTGCCCATCATCAATTTCCCCAAAAAAACTTGTATCCTTTCGGCTTATCGTTCTAGATCGCCGAGTTAGACATTTCTTATTTCCTATAAGTTTGAGCATGTTCAAACGGTTTATTGGCTTAAACACAATTTTTTAATTGAAGGAAGCCGTTAAATTTGACCGGGAATGAAAAAGTGAAACTAGTAGCGGAATTGCATTGGTTCTTTTGACTTGGTTCAAACAGATTGAAACTTCGCCTGTTTGTGACCGGAGGTGGTTTAAAATTGCCCAATTATGTGTTGTAAATACGCAATCTTGTTCAACGCCCTTCCATGTGGCTTTGACAACTCGATCAAGACCACAGAGCAAGGTAATAAGCCAAAGGCACT
>JAOBYE010182773.1:0-17798 GCA_025403585.1 Parazoanthus swiftii
GGGAGAGAAGAGAGAGGAGGGGGGGGGGGGGGGCAGGGTTTCAGGTAGTTTTGATCGTTCCTTAATTTTTTAAACATGGGCACTTATTCCCACACGGCCACAGCAAACTGATTTTCTACGTGCTGTCAACAGGATTATTCGGCCACTGGCTATGTCAGTCAGCTCAGTGGCTTTTTTCAGGAAAGAATGGGGAAAAAAAATGGAGCTAGGGTCAGGCCAATCAAAGCAAAGGTCACCTTGAGTTCTCAAAAATTAACTAAAATCCGCTAAGCTGCTATTCGTCGGCGTCAATTTAACGAAAACCTTACTCATATGCGTTAAAGGATAACAGCATTACGAGCATTTGAAAATAGGTAATAATTTGCTCTTTTAGACACCTTCTTTTCTCCAGAAAACCCCCTTCCTGTTAACGTGCTTCATATGTATAAAAAGAAATACTTTTAAAGATCTTGTGGAGATCTAGAGGGAAGGGGAAGTGCATCTAGAATGGATATGTTGTGTATATGTCACATGTTATGGCAGATGATCACAAGACTCAAACCCAACTCAGTTTAAATGACAAAACTTCTCGATGAAATGTTACCGTTTTGTGCTTAGTGACAAATTTTATTCTTTCTGTGACCATTATTGGTTATTGGAGCTCATCATGCAGGTTGAAAAAGGCTTAATCCACGCCAATATTAAAAAAAAATCCTCTTAAAAAACGACGGTTTTCCATTAATTCATGAAGATTTATGCAAGATGTGCTATACAGTGTTATCTCATTAAAGTCAACCTATCACGTTCAGTTGGTCAGTTGGTTATTAACAATAATAATAATAATAATAATAATAATAATGATAATAATAATAATAATATAACTAATAAAAATAATAAAAATAAATAAAAACTAATTTGAGAAAGATCTGTGCAACGTGAAATTTTTTCAGGTACTGATTTTGTATCGCTTTCTTTGTAAAAAACCTATTTAGTTAGATGAAGCTTTTGTCCTCTTAGCTTGTGTAAAGCAACACTTTGGCGCATCAGTACTTTCTTCTATTGCTGTACAGTTTCATGTGCAAACTTCATCTGCCTTCATTTTTTTTGAAAATTTTTTCGGGGATGCTCCCAGACCGCTTTAGTGTCTCGTGCTTTGCTATTGGCGCCTGTAATGAGATACGAGCGGTGATATCTAAATGTTGACGTCTCTACAAGAGCTAGTTCTTTCTGATAAAGTTAAATCATGCTACAACTTTTCCAAGATGAAGTTGATTCATCTGATAAAACAAAAGTTAGAGTAGACATTATAAACTTGGTTGGTTTTTCAGGTTTTCTGAACCATCTTGACTATCAAGTCGTATTTAACAAGACTGCAACTATCGCTTACCGCGGCAACTGTTTGTTGATTGGTCAATATTGATTGCAAGTTTTGAAAAATTTTATGAAATGTTAAATTAACATTCGAATTATTTGAGTAATTGAAACAGTGCCATACATATTTACCTCTTTGATCAAAAAATGAATAACGGACTACTGAATAATTAAAAAAAGTTGGAGAAGAAGAATAATCATTGCGGAAAAAGTTTAATTGAATAATAAATTTTCACGTTCAAATTGTTCCGCGTCAAGCCCCGCCTCTTGAAGAAAATAGAGATAATGAAATTTTGCCCGAGGTCTTATACAGCAAAAACAATTTTTATTGTAATAATTATAATTATGAATGCAGTCATCTCGGTCACGTTTTTGGAAGTTATAAGGCGGATGGAAACTGGTTTATCTTGTTCGCGGCAGCCCTTCGTAAATTTGGCGCGGGTTTCTCACCAACTTTCATCTTTTATCACTGAAACTTTGATAGAAAGAAACTGCCTCTTGGATTTAATGGGATTTAATGAATTCAATGGTTCTTACCGAAATGGAAAAATATCAAACAGCGAAGGAGATCACTAGAGAAAACACTGTTGTATAATCAGACAATTAGACTTGTGGTTTTTATAGTGCTTTTCTATTAAGAAAGCAAAAGTACCACGTTCTAGGGCGCTGACGCGACCAGATACTAAATTTCCATCGGCCTAATAGCAATTACTTCTTTAAGCAAACAACTTAACTTTTTTTATTTTATTGAAGCTGATGAACTTTTGAAACGTAAATTGTTTTGCATCTGTGTAATTTTGTTCGCTTAACTGTCGAAAGTGGCTCTGTACTATAGCTTTTAAACTATATTCTCAGTTGTATAAATCTGGAAGATATTGTTGGGTCTTTCAAAGTTCAGTTATTAATCTAAGATGGGGAAGCGCTTGGAAAACAACAACTGATGTTTTTGTTATAGCTTTTATTGGCTACTAGTACATAGGTAGTAGAAAATTTCTCTGCCAGAGCCACATTAATATGATGGTACGACACATAACAACATTTAATTAACCAGCTATGCTTCATTCTCAGTTGCCTTCTATTACATTGAACACTGACTCATAAAATTGAAGTGTGAAGATCACCATTCAAGTTACCCACAAACGTTAAGCTTATACTAATAGTAAAACAAGCCTTCAAAGCATTGGCCTACAGTTAAATCATTCACTTTCAGTCAAAAATTATCGAAAGATTCCGAGAGAGCCGTTTACGTACTGGAGATTCAATATTTTTTTTTTAAAAAAAATACATAAACAATCAGCAAGACCCAGCGATTTTTTTATTAGTTTTTTCAGTAATTTCAGTAAACTTCGTAATAAAATCAAAATAACTGCTCAACTTAATTGCACGATAGTGAAAGAAACACTAAACTCCGTCTAAATAATGGCAATTTCTCAAAATAAAAATGCTATAGGTGTAATAAAATATTAATCTCGATTTCAATCAACTTCAAGTAATCAAAAAAATTCGATCGTTGGACTTTCTGGATACAAAGATGGATAAGAACAAAAGAAGAAAGAAAGAAAGAAAGGCAGGCTTGAAACAGTTTATAACCCTGATGTTAACTCGAGAGAGCATAAGATTGTTCTTAATATGTTATTAAGGTTTGGGAGGTGTTCTCATAAGTGTTATTTTCATAAATTATGCATCACTTTATGATGATAAGTACAAAACATTGTAGTCGTGTATTGTGCACCATAGAAGTAACTTTCTAAAACATGCATCTGTAAATGTAAACATGCAGTCTTGCACCAATACGCTAAGGGAGGGAGACGGGGAACTTGTTAGTGCAATACTGTTTTCATTTTGACAAAATGCTGCCGAAATCTTGTTTCATTAAAACGCACAGGTTTTAAATCAAAACTTTACTGTGCAGGAAATAATTTTCTTTTCGTATTCCTTTGACGAAACGTTTTTCAAAATCACCCACCCCGCCCCCTTAAAATTAAAGTTAAATGGTCGGCCCCCAAAAATTATCCAGGAACAGTAAATTATTCATGTGTCGCTTAAAATATTGCGCAACACCTGTTATACGCAAGTGCATTTTAACATTTGCTGTTTGGAGCTTTTGTCAGACGGTTGACGGTGTGGTTGGTGTCGCTCGCCAGTGGAACTTAGTTTAACCTTATGCAAAGGAGTTCAGGAAAATAACTGTTACTTTTGATGACAGGTAAGTAAAGTCGGATCTGCTTTTATTCCCGATTTTTTGTGTGTAAGGTTTACCCGTATCTGTGTTTTTTAATTTTGTTGAACGACAACATCTCACTTATGTTGCGGATTGCATCTAGTGAAATACTGTTCATCTGCTATGAACATATGAAAAAATATTCAAAATAACACGAAAAGTGTTCATGTTGGATGTTTAGACCTTAGCCAGAATAACTACGAAAGCTTTAAAATCTATTCTAATAACTTATCGTCTGACGAATGTTTTCTAATTGAGCAAGAATTCGCCACGGGAATACGAAAGAAGTACCCAAAGTGTTTTACTTCTTTAGTCATTAGTTTTGAATTGTTTCCTGCAGTATACTTAAAAAAAACGGTGAACACTTTGAAAGGTATTTTAGGGTGCTGCAAAAATGATTTGTTTTTTATTAGGTAGAATTTTGATAGTAAATACTGTCGCTTCTAGGGTACTAAAATATTAAATAGCTGAAAAAATTTAGAATATTGTTAAAAGCTAATGACTTCCATATTTCCATATACGGGTGCTTTCAAAATTTGCGCTGTTATATGAAGTTGTGTAGATAACGAAGTATTACAAACTATATTAATCCAAAAATGATAAACACGCACAGTATAGTGTATTGCTATAATTTTTTAGCTCAATGCTGAAAATTTGCTTTTTTTTGTCACAGTCAGTTTTCGATGTATTTCACCTAGCCCAGTGCGTGCATATAAACTGTGAAGCTCAGCATGTGAAACCCGAGCTTGTTACAAAATTACACAACTCAGTGGGGAAGAGTTTTCAAATTGAAAAAACATGAAATTTCTCCTCATTTCGATTCTTCTCTTATAAAAATAAACAGAAAGCCATTGTGAGATAGTAACGGTGTCTTTCTCTTTAAAAAAACAAAACGAAAACCTCTAGAAAAGTTTCCAACTGTCATTTTCGCCTAAGGACCCACCCAAGTCTGTTACTCTTAATGACTTTTGTTTAGTTCTTCTAATTTTAAGAAGAGATCTTTGTTCGTTTTCGACTTTCAGACACTGAAAAACAAAAAGTGAGTTAAAAAAAACGGACTCTCGTTTAACCGCAACATATTTGAAACAGTTTAAAAAAGTCAACTATAATTTTGACTTTCGACTTGAAACTTTCGTTAAAATGTGATAAAAATTCAAAAGATTTACGGCAAAAACGAAACTATGCAACGGTGGCGGTGAAGATACAGAACTACAGACACGCAAAATCAGTACAGAAATGTAATCGAACTTTTTTCTATTATTGTTTTGTCGACGGCTTTATTGAAACGTCTTACTAAAACAACTGACAAGAGTAGAATTACACACAAAACAAAACAAACTAAACAGAACAGAACATAAAACAACGCAACGCAACGCAACACAACACAACGCAACGCAACGCAACGCAACGCAACGCAACGCAACACAACACAACACAACACAACACAACACAACACAACACAACACAACACAACACAACACAACAACGGAAAAGTAAGAAAGGTGTTTAGAGTCTGCTCTGGTGCAGGGCTAACGCTCGAAACCAAACCTTACGGCAAAAGAAAAACATACCATATCAATCTTATATTCAGGTTAGGGACAGGACTTTACTTAGTTGTCGTTTGTCATGTATGTTTTACTATACGTACTCCGAGGTGTTTAAACGTCTCTGCCCGTTCTAAGTCAGTCGTGCCACCTTTAACACTGAAGCTCTCGGCAGTGGCAAGACGTTGGAGAGTTCCCGCTAGCATTATTTTGGCTTTGGTAATATTTAGCACCAGGTAGTTTGCATGCAGCCTGTTAAAGATTTTCTCCAAATCAGCGGCGAGACGGGCTTAAATAGTATTTACATCACGTGAGGCAGCTCACTCCATCCATCCATCCATCCATCCATCGCTCATTTCTCCTCATGTGGAGATTGAGGCAGCTCACTAGCGGGGAGAAAATGCTTTGTGATAAGTTCGATAATGAAGCAACATGACTAGGAGCTTACCATGGCAAAGAGAATTCTGACTCGTGGAAACAGACTTGGAAAAATTGATTTAGAGCTATATGATACTAAGAAGATGCCATTTTTTTGCCAAGATCTACACATCGTGCATCGAGGGTCAGCGAGCTGCCTCAAGGAAGGAGTACAGGGGAAGTAGAAAAATTGCGCAAGTGCTTTTCGTCTTGATGATGCGTTACGCTAAACAATCAAACTGTGGAGTTTGTTGAACCATCCGGGCAAGAATGACTTATTATCAGAACCTGTCAATCAATTGCGGATTTGACTGTTTGGGATCCTTTTTTTACTTTGGAAAAGGTAGAGACGAAAAGCAGACGCATGTGATATTTTGTCCCTCGGATAAGTTAAAGTTGTTAGTGGTATGAGTAATATGGTGTGAGTACTACCCCGTCCCTCTGTATCCAACCGTACAAAGTCTCTACCACTTGATGCAATTCTCACCACCTTCTATGAGCTCTGTGTACAAAGTAGAAAGCTTCTTAGTTAAAGACCCTAACCACTGTCTCCTCTTCAAAGGGACAACTATGAACAAATTTGGTGCCCCAATCTGTCCCGGGACAACAGTGAAAAACTCAAAACAGGCCGGCTAACACTTGTTACATGTCTCGGGGACACGGAACATGTGACAAACTATGAACACATCGTGTCCTCGGGGCAACAAACTCATAACAGGCAAGCAAACATCTTGTTGCCCTGGACAGATGGGGACTGGACGTGTTTATAGTTTCACCGTGTCCTAAGTTCCCAAGACAAGTTACAAGTGTTAGCTGGCCCGTTTTGAGTTTGTCGCTGTTGTCCCGTAACTTTGTCCCTTTGCAGAGGAGACAGTGGTTAGGTTTCAACCTAAGGAGCTCGCTTTCCACTCTGAACATCAAGCTCAAATGAATCAAATAGTAGAGACTCTCTGTATTACTTTACCAAATTATGACCTGAAGCTCTTGTTTAGAGGAAGCAGTAATCTATCAGCTTTAGGCCTCAGGGCATTCTCGCACGGCACCAAACAAAAAGGTTTCCATTCTGGGTGGACGTATTCTCGCACCCAGTGCCCGCGCGGCCTACGGCTAAACGAAGGGCTCTTGCCACATCGGTCATCGGCCTTTTATGCTCGTTCAATTTCGAAACATTAGGCATCATTTTTCATCTTACATATCAGATCTGACACTGATTGTGTAAATCGATTTACCACGGATTGTCAACATCCATTCTCTCTTCCCCCAAAATGAATAGTTTGACCAAAAGTTAGAGATGCGGCCAGAGCTCTTAGATTGCCCTTAAGCCGCGTGGTGTCTGGGTAGGGAGTACTGTGGACGTTCAAATTCTAACCAGGAATTTCAAGGACTCGGTTGTGCATGCTAAATCTCGTTTGCTTGTTTTTGACTGTTCAGCTTCAACACTACAACTTTTAAGACATTAAAAAGAAACTGTCAGCGCCAAAGAGAAAAAAAAAGAAGAAAGACTTGAAACAATGACTAATCTTGAACTTGTTGATATTTGGAATAAGAGAAAACCCTGTTGAACAAATCTTACATAGAGAAACCGAATTAACAATCCACCTGTACAATCAAAAATAGACATGTGGTAAATTTCTGAAGACAGTACCAGTTCAATTTCAGGTTGTAAAACTATGCTGCAACATCTCTACCATTGCCTCTTCTCTTCTTCTGGATGCAAGTTTCATAGTTAAAACTATGAAACTTGCATCCAGAAGTACACGTGGTTCTGGTATTTGGTGATTCAATGCAGAATTAATAAAAGAACGATTCGATACAAGAATGAAAAAACGAATATCCTACCCAGAAGAATAATGTTCATACGTAGAAGACCCAAGAGCAAAATGGGTATTTATTAAATGTGACATTAGAAGCCAGAAAATAAAAAAGAAAACAAACAAACAAAAAAAAGCATCTATTGCGAATTCCAAGATAAAAAGCACCATATTGAGAAGTAAAATACGATGGCATAAAGAAGGGCGAAAAAACCCGACGAAATACTTAACTAACTTAAAGAAAAGAAGTTGCTATACAAACATAAAACAGAATCATAGTCACACAATGTTGGAAGAATTTTGATAATCCGCGCTATAAGACTGTCTTCTCCAAAATAAGAATCTCTGACGGATAGTAGTATTCACTTGGAGCAAAATCATTCAGATTTTTTGGAGTTTTAAGTGTATTGGGGAACTCAACTCCTCTTAGTGCGGCTATAAAATCGCTGATTTTCTTCTAAATTGCATTGCAATTCTCACGAATTTTAGTAGCGTCTCTCCATTCCATTATAAAAATTTGTCCAAATAAATGTTCCTTTCTTTGTCCCAACCCGAGATGTGTTACTAAACAAGCTTTTAAGTTTTGACATTTCTGAGATTCAACGTTTATTTTTTTATCAAAATGGTTATCAAGAAAAGAGCACATTTCCCTTTACGTCAGGTATTCATCACTTGATTCATACTGCGGAGAATAAAAGTAGGATTGCTTATTAGATTTAAGTATTATTAATTAATAGATTAATAGAAGCAGTGACATTTACTTTGCGTCCTTCATGATATTGTAACGTACGAATCGGCTCAAACACCGTGGTGCGTGTGACGCAATCAGTCATGTGGCCACTGATCATTACCTATAAGCAAAGTGCTGGGTAACAATTTTTGACTGCCACTTAAAGTTAATTCAGCAGCGGTAAAAACTCTTAACTTGAATATCTAGGTCGGTAATAAATAAAAGTGACCAGAGTTTCTTTGAGTATGTATTTCTGTGGAAAGAAAGTATTGCCTTTTGAAATATAGATCGGAATTATGATGTGTTGTCTTTTTGTTGTTTCTTTGCATATAATTTCGTTCATAACAACGCGGCACAATTCGTTTTTTTGAACATTTAGTTTTTCGTGTTCCAACTTGATTGCTTTCGGTATCATGTAGACGTGTACTAATTATTAACAATTGCTAATTAATTACTTGTAGTGAAAACATTTGAACTACAGATTACAGAGCTACAGAGTGTTGTACGCTTTATAATCGTGTACAAGAAAAAATTACCTGATTCTGATTGGCTAAGAACAGTGCAACTACATTGTAATTTTAGATCTGTGCAAAAAAGTGTAATTCTGTGCAAAAATGTGTAATAGAAAGTCAATAAATCAATCAAAATACGGCAAATTCAATGGCAACAGTGGAAGACAATCAAAAATACAACCGTTGAAAACAAACCTCGAAATGATACACATGCAGCATATGAAACAAAAACTTCAAAAATCCGACCCAAAGTGAAGACACCTGTAGTAGAAGACTCTAACACGTTCTGCTGAGAACTCGATAATGCTTTATTCAAACAGTACGAAAAAAACTCTACACGTTAAAAAAATCTCCGCTACTTGCTCTGGCAAAAACGGCAAAGAAAGGAAACCGCTGACGTGAGGGCGCACGCAAGCAAAATCATTTTCCGGCCACTTGGGCAACGCACGCCTATGCCTGGTCACTAAGTTTTAGCCTTGTTGCTCGAAATTGCTCAATACGACTCTATTACAACACTCTTAATTTAATTTTTTTCGTAAACTGACACATTTCTTTTGACACTCAATTCTTATCATCTTGTTAGTTGCTTCTCTTTTTTCCATAAACTATTATCATGATTTTAACTGCTATTGTGGGGTTGCCGCTGACCTGCCGTGCCGGGATTAGTCATGACCAAAACGGCGCTAATAAAGTTGAATGTTGAAATTATTTATTTTTTTACTTTTGCCTTTCTAAGTCCGCGTCTACTTCACTGAAAGAAATGCATCTGCCACACAGAAAAAAATTAAGTTTTCTTTTCAAAAAATTTCAATTCAAATTCAAATTTTAACTGTGTTTGTGGATAGTCTCACTGATCCCACGCAGTGATAGAATATTCCACACTTTTTCTTAAACGCTGCTTAACAGCTCACAAATTTGCCTTGGTAGTTACTATCTCGGCTGAATTTAAAGATGAATGCTATTCCTCCGTTGCATAACCGAAGTCAGTTTTTCAATTTATTAGCTTCAGATTCTGAAGAAATTGCATAAGTTAAAAGTCTACGACTTCCTGCAGCATTTTTAATTATTGAAAAAAATGGTTTAAAAAATTGAAGTAAACACCAAAATTTTTAGTATAGTTGAAATTTTTCAAATAGCCAATTATTTTTTCTATTTATGAGTATATTAGGTTAAATTTGACAGCGAAATCAAGTAACCATTGAACTAGCATTTAGCATATTGCAGTGTGTAAAAGGCCAACTGTTTACCGATTTGGTCCAGAAAACGCATCGCTTCCATTTTTTCTATTTCGAAAGGAATAAAAAAGACAAGGACAAAAACTGTTCAGTTGACGGTAAATTTCGTATTAGAAACGGAAACCAGTTTGGTAAGCGGGGGGTAGGAATTGGTATATTCAGTATGAAGTATTATTTTGAAATCCTGAATAGGACAGAACATGTAAACTAAAATATGCAGCATGAATTCAAATACAAAATTTGTTTTCATCCCATTCTTTGCGATTAAAAGTAATTATATCAGATCAAAATTTTACAATTTTAGCTTAATGTAACAAGGCTTTTAGTAAAAGATCTGTCTTTGTAGACTAGTTCAAGTTTGTTTTCTGAACTAAGTTAATGAGTCAGTCTTTTTTCTGTCTGCAGTTTTTACGGTCTTGGGGTCTTGATCTACGAATACTGTCATGTTTTGGCCGTCGCGGTTTACTGTATGTTTTCGTTGATCAGACCGGATCAGTAAAGCTTGTCCCTGGTGTGAAACTGTCGAGAGTGTTAGTTACACCAGTTACAATAGAGTTTTGATCCCTATAAAAGACCTTAACTCTTGACAAGGTGAATTACATTTTGCCGTGGACGGGTTATTTGAAAAAACGATGCAGTTTTAAATTTCGTTTAAATAGTATATGAATAATATCACATTTCTTAGCACGATTAGAACTAATTTCTTGTTGTTCTGAAAGGATAAAATTGCCTTTTGATTTTAATTCTTACAAAAGTCTTCTTCATGCTGTGAAGTGGGCAGCATTTCAAAAAAGACGGTAATAAATAATTTATTAAAGAAATGAAGAGTTATTTATCTGGGTGTGTGAACTGGTAGAAATACTCAACTTGAGTTGTTTGACTTCGTTAACAACACCTCGTTACGTTTTGCACTAACATCTGATATGATGTACTTCAGATAAGCCAGTGAAAGGGATGTATGTAAAACTCCACACGGGATGACTACGATGCGATGTGAAAACAGCCGCATGCTTCTAAGACGTATAACTATTGCCATATTGCATGCTACAGTTATTCATGGTTGGTAAGTTGACTGAGTTTTATCCGAGGATAAAATTTTATTTTTTTTACTATCGTTTATTCATATGTATACTTATTAAACAGAAAGTACCAATTATTACGGAAAAAAGAAACAGATGCGTTAAGAAGAAAGGTGTAGGTGGAACATTTGCTGATCGATTCGATTGAACGGTATTCCATAATCGAAAACATACCTGTTAGATAAGAAAACATCTGATGCGCGGGTTTGCCTCTTACCTTGTTCAGTTGCAAACTGTTGCAGTTGACCTAAACTTGCCCAAACTTAACTAAAATGACTGAAGCTTGTATCAACTATCGCATAAAACACCATCAACGGAAAACAGGATACTACGCTTTTCTTCGACTGATTCATGAAGAAAGTCAACTTTAAAACAATACTGAAAAAAGTACAGTGGAGTTTCTCAAGTTATGTCAAATACACCTTACAGTAATCACAGAACAAATATCTGCACGGGACTAAGTAAGTTTGAGCCAAAATCAAAGAACGAAGTTCTGTAATGAAAGGTATCAGAAAAAAGTACTACTCGGCTTTTAAATGCAGCGCAATCCTTAAATTTTTTTATCGCTCAAATATTTTCTTGGGGTTAATTTTTTTAAACAGCGACATGTACGGATATAGTCTTGGGAATTAACTTAAGTTTTCAAATAACGACAAGACATCTTGAAATCGACTACAAAAACCTCTCTGTGACTTGTTTTTGCAGAATGGTAAGCATTAAATGATTTCTATGTTTACAATTGTGGTGCAGATGAAAAAAATAATAATTATTATAAAAGCTCGTCATTGATCACTCAGTAAAATTACATTATCTTTCCAGAGCCCCTCCCGAGGCTCGTTCTCAACACTAGATTGGTCAGTCTACCTTATTACTATTATGATAGCTATGTGACCATATAAGGATGCTCGCGGTTTTTAACGTACGAAAACGGTCAGGGATTTGTTTTATATTATCATTAAGTTAGCAATAAACAATGTGAGATCTGTCTATATTGGCGTTATTGGAGAAAAGAGTGAATGCCACAATGATAAAAGTTAGGGTGGCATCAAAATTTGTTGACAGAAGGTTTTAAAATTTCCAGAATAGTTCTTCGATCCTAACTTGTTAACGATCTCAGTTAAAACAGTAAAACTACGAAGAAAAGCTTGCTTAAAATGCGGTTAAATGACTAAAACACAAAATCACGTTAGGTTTACTGTGAAAACAATAATTAGAATGGGTCTACAATTACTGATATGTTGAGGATTTCTGTGTCAAAAAACGTCAAATATGGTGTTTTGTGATCTTACTTACGTACTGAGAAAAATACGTCGAAACTCTGAGTGTCTTAAAACTTGTTACCATGGCTCCAAACTTGCGAACAAACATTAAACCGAATAGAAAAGAACAGCCAAGCGAAAATAAAGACAACTTTACTTTTTCTGCTGATTGAAAAGATCATCTTTCCGAAAATAAAAACCCTATTTCTCAAAACTGCTTTCTTCAAAATCATCTGGCATATAATTGATTCATGTTTGAGCAATATGAAACTTGTTTGCAAAATTTGTAACATAACGAACCTTAGGCTTGACTTAGAAAACCAAAAAAGTGCAAAGACCGTTTTTCCGCTCTCTTATAATTATGACAAAAACTACTGACTTCAAAGCAATGTCCTGTATCAATGAACAGGGATAGTTATCCGAAAAAAATGATCCAACTACTACTTACATATGAAACAAATGGTAAGAGGTATAAAGAAATTAGGCAAGCGTAACAGAGCCTTTTTAATAACATTGATTCCTAGTGTCATAAGTGAAGCCCGTACTAGGAAAACCAACGATTCCCAAGTCAGTATTCTCGATTATTTGGAAAAGAGCCGTTACGACAAGGTGGTCCGTCCAGGGTGTGGAGGTAAGTGTGTAAAGGACTTGGGAGAGAGAAAATAATTAAAAAAAACCTGTAAACGAAATTTTAAGTATTTTCAAACTATATTTGCTAATATTATTTGCTAGCCGAACCCATTTAGTCACAGCGGGCTTTTGAAGTCATTGTTAACATTTCACAAGAGGAAACACCGTTTAGCAAACACACACAAGTTTCAAGTGTTTTTAACTGTTTTTCTTTTTTAGATTTGTGAGTCAGAACACATAGCATATACAGGAAGCTTGTCTCGCGTATTGGTATACAAGACCAAAAGGATTTTACGTGTTTTCATAAATAAAAGAAAAGTACACTAGAGTACAAGTTTGTGCATTAAAACATACAAATGAGTTTTAATTCCTTCATTAAAGTTTTCCGTACAGAAACTTTTTTTTCCTAGCGCATATGACAACCCATATATCGTTTCGCTCACGGTATTCAATACAGAAGATAACCGACATGTGCTTTATCTGTATGCGTCAAAAGGCTATTCCGAGATATAGCTAGACCGTTTTTATTTCGTATTTACTCAGACGCAATTTTTGTTTACCATTGTCAAAACCACTAAAGTTTTGAAGATTTTTGAGAACTTGTTCTGGAGTCAACTTTTAGAAGTAACCTTTGAAACAACTTATTAACTTTGTTGTTTGAGATAACTAGCTAGGCAAATTTCCAGGTATATTCATAAGTGGCAAAAATGCCAGATACTTTCGTAAGCGGCAAAAAATGCCAGATATGTTCGTAAGCGGTAAAAAATGCCAGATACTTTCGTAAGTGGCAAAAAGAGTTACTGGCTTCTTAAATTTCCGAGTATTTTTCTCATAAACAGGGAGACGTTTGCGTATCTTGACTGAACCCCCTACCCAAACTTAGATTGAGTACCCCCCGGGGATTTTTCTACACAAACTACCTAATGTAGGCTTTACTACCCCAGACAAATTTTTGCCGCAATAATGTCGAGTTGATTGCAACTGAAGTCCGCGCTGTGACAGCAGTAAGAGTGAAAGCATTGTTTATAGTGATGGAATAGTGATAGCATCAACAGTGCTGTGGAAGCGAAAGGCACATTAGTGGAAGAACGATAGCACAATTAATTACTCACAGCAGTTTCGATTGATGTAGTAGGACTGCTAGCGCTGTTTCACTGTTGTCTCCATCGCTACCACAGCACACCGTATCACTGTCAATAATGTCAACTTTACGGTGTTCCGCCAAATACAAGACTTGTCTTAAATGGGAAATAATTTTAAAAGCAGACCCAGTCTGATTGGAAACAGTTCCAATAATTTTTGCATTTCTTTTGGGAACCAAGCAGTCGTACCAATCTGGCCTGAAAAATGGAATCGAAAGCACCCTTAAGTTCGCCATTCCTCCTAATTCAGCTTTTCTTGCAAATTGGATCCATTTTGATTCAACATCGTGATACAGTTTTATTAAGACTGAAACATCACTTTTCCGTTTATATGTTTTAAATATGGTTTCCAAGTCGGTTTTGTTCTTTGTTTATATTTCTTAGATCAACCCACAGCCGTTGGTCTTGACATTTACCTTGAGTCGTTCGGGAACATTGAAGAAGTTAACATGGTGCGTATTCATTGACAAATACATGAGTTCAGTAAGAACTTGAGAAACGGCATATTAGGAATCTGTACAACCCTCTCGCATTCAACGAAGGTTTTGTTTATCCCTGTGTCAAACACTGAAGACTTTCCGGGTCATTTTGTATGTGAAAACGTTGGGAACAAAGCAGAAAAAGAATGAGTGCCTTTATAAGCATTTAATGCTGATGTTACAACTTTTGAGCTAATGCGAGTTTGGAAAATTGAGCTTTCCCTGAATAACATGCGTTGTTAAATGTAAATTTTTCTGATTTTGATCAGTAATTGTTTGTAAAAACACAAGAATTTTGACAGTTATGGCGTCTTTAATTTCCTGTATCAAAGTATTTGATATTGCATTGCGTTATAATCGGGGTCTACAGCAAGCATAATTTACCGATTTAGGAATTTGGAGTGTACATGTATGTACGTCAGACTTGGAGGGACATACGTCTGGCAAACCTCACCGACAAAACCTTGGTACTCACCCACGAGTACATCTCCAAACTGTGGCGCCCGGACATTTACTGTGTTAATGCTCGGATGTCCGACCTGATGAGCCCGGACACAGAAGTACACAGTGCCGTGTTTCTTCATCCTGATGGATCCATTTTCTACTCCAGGAGGTACAGGAGTAGACATAAAAAATAATAAGCTGTATATGTGAACACCATACACCATATTGCCAGCCACAAGCATCTACAGAAACACAGACACATGCACACATACATCTATAAGCCAACATTCATGGATATTAGTAGCAGAAAAATCACAGCTAGCAACTAGAGTTGGATAGGAGTACTTAGTATACTGACATGGTGTTGGTTCGGACATGAAATAGATATAAACAATAACTTCAAGTCGAGATCGGTTTCCAAATCTCATACATTTGCCGTATTTCTGCCTTACCAGACTTAAAATTTTTATTCATGGCCAATGGGGCATATTATGTATACGGTTTATGTTTGTAGACTAATCACAAACAAAGACAAGAGTATGGCTAGAGATACGGACAGGGTTGCGTTCAAGTACAGTGAGACAAGTGTAAACATTTTACGTAGACTATACAGACACACCCACCGAAATGAACACGAACTTGGATACGGTATGGATACGGGTTCTAGACACGTATCACAGACAAGGACACGCAACGTATGTAGTGGATACGTACCATCTAAATTCAACCAACCAGCGACTTATTCATAGTAAATATTCATTTAGTCATGTAATACGTATAGGGTTATTTATTGCTACTTATTTAGGTTATCTATGTTACGTTGGGATAAAGGTTGGAGGATTACTTCTGTCAGTTCGTAGAAAATTTAAAGGAATAGAGTACAATATATTTTAAATTAAATTATTGTTAAAATTATAATAATAATAATTATTATTATTATCTTGCATGTATCGTGGTGCTCTTAAACACGATTCTCCATCAAAGTTTACCCATTTTCGTTTTAGTTCCCACATTAAAGCCTCATGTGAAATGGATCTTCATAGATTTCCCGCTGACACGCAGTACTGCAGCCTTAACTTTGGAAGCTGTAAGTATGATATTTTACCCCGGTGTTAACGGGCTTTTGGTAACCAATAGCTAAAACAAATTGTAAGTGATGCAATGTTAGGTTAGTATCCTCAAGCAGGTGTAGCTTAGTTGGTTAGTGTGCAGCCTTCGAAGCTATAGAGGTTCCCCGTTCTGACTCTCGGTGACTCCAACGTCTACTTCAACTTTCTTCTGATCCATGTTGTATCTTAACCTTTAAACACCTGTGAAATGGAACACTGATCGACAGAGGAAGGGGTTAAAGTGTGCAACGTGGGTCACAAGTTTATCAGTTAACTACTAACTGCCACGTGTTACTCTCGTTAAAGAAAGTTGATTTACCTTTGACTTACTGAATGATATAAGATTTTTTTTAAAATTCATAACATATTCCACAAAATAAAATTTAAAAAAAGCAGTAAAAAATAAAACAAGTTCCACCGCGCAATTGTATAATCATACTTTTGATTAAATTAAATAAATGGTTTATTCACACAGTACTTCAAAAAATTGAACATTTTGCCCAAGACGAAGGTGAGAGCAATGGAGAATTTTTGAGGGCAGCTATTTACGTCTTGAAATCAGAGATGGCTGAACTACGAGAAACTGAGAGAAAAAAGAAACTCAGAAGCATTTATCATCTTAACCCCCCCCCCTCCCCACCCTTTCTGCCCCTCCCACGCCTTTCATCACCAACTTCATTTACTAGTTGAACTGTGTCAAGAAATGAAGTCAGTAACTGGGATTAGCACTATCTTATCTCTATTTTTGCAGACGGGTATTCTGACGAGGGAATGTTACTGAAGTGGACCAACAAAAGGATCACGATCGCCCAGAGGAAGTTGGCTCAGTTTTATGTTGCGAAAGCTACGCTTTCAAGCAAAATGACGCAGTACACTTCAGGTTAGCTTGCTATGCACCAAAGTTAAGAAACCCTAAGTACGTTCACATCCTAGGAGACCCGGGGGCAATCAATCAATATTAGACGCCAAGAGGGGTGAAGCCCTTGATTAGCGATAACCCAACCCTTGGTCTCCCAAGATAAGTTCTGTTGGTTCATTGATTGTTGTACAGCAACGTTTAGATATGTGTTTTAAGAAGTGACAACTGCACTTAAAAATACGCCCCTTGTTTTGGTACTAAAAAGATCGGTTTGGTGGGAATTTGACCTAAAGGCTTACCCACGTTAGGAAAGCAAGCGAGGGAACGCAGCGAGACGAAGAATATTTCTCGCTCAAAACTGTTACTTAAACTGGATTCCCTATAACATATTGGAGATCATTACAGGGCATAGCATTTGGTTTTGGGAGGGGGCGGGTGCAGGTTGAAGCAGAAGAAATTTAAAAAAAATGGGTTTGCATGATTGTTTAAGATGAAAATACACCTCAAAATTACCATGTTGATTTAAGGGAAAAGGCTAGCAAAGTACTAGTGACAAAAAAGTTTGAGCCAGAATACGACCGAAAATATTTTCACGAGCTGAAATTGTTATTCCACCCTCCCCCACGGAGTTAAATTGCCAGTCACTTACATTGGGAAAGCGGTCTGGAAAAATGGTTTGAAGTGGGGCAAGGGTTTTGTGGTTTAGACGGCATATGTAACCTACCAGAAATCTCCCCGAGCATTTATTTCTTTCCATTGCTGTTTTTAGGTAACTTCACAACTCTTCAAGCTACATTTGTGATGCGAAGGAGCCTGGGATACTATCTGATCCAGATCTACGTTCCCTGCGTGTTTCTAGTCATGCTCAGTTGGATCGTGTTCTGGATGAGTCCTGACGAAGGCGCCAGTCGATTGACGGTTGGCATAACAACCATCCTGACTATCGTGTTCCTTTTGGGCTACACGAACAGCATGCT